>CM033470.1:93996361-94021583 GCA_019447015.1 Hymenochirus boettgeri | reverse complement strand
GTCTGTATGTTCTATGGACTGTCATGGATCCCCCAGTGTACCTGTCTCTATGTTTTATGGACTGTCATAGATCCCCCAATGTACCTGTCTGTATGTTCTATGGACTGTCATAGATCCCCAGTGTACCTGTCTGTATGTTCTATGGACTGTCATGGATTCCCCAGTGTACCTGTCTGTATGTTCTATGGAGTGTCATGGATCCCCCAGTATACCTGTCTGTATGTTCCATTGACTGTCATGGATTCCCCCAGAGTACCCGTCTGTATGTTCCATGGATTGTCATGGATTCCCCCAGTGTACCCGTCTATATGTTCCGTGGAGTGTCATGGATCCACCAGTGTACCCGTCTATATGTTCTATGGAGTATCATGGATCCCACAGTGTACCCATCTGTATGTTCTATGCAGTGTCATGGATCCTACAGTGTACCTGTGTGTATGTTCTATGGAGTGTCATGGATCCCCCAGTGTACCCATCTGCATGTATCATTGACTGTCATGGATTCCCCCAGTGTACCCGTCTGTATGTACCATCTACTGCCATGGATTCCCCCAGTGTAACCGTCTTTATGTTCCATGGAGTGTCATGGATCCCCCAGTATACCTGTCTGTATGTTCTATAGAGTACCATGGATGCCAGTGTACCCGTCTGTATGTTCTATGCAGTGTCATGGATCCCACAGTGTACCCATCTGTATGTTCCATGGACTGTCATGGATCCTCCATTGTACCCGTCTGTATGTTTTATGGAGTGTCATGGATCCCCCAGTGTACTGTCTGTATATTCTATGGACTGTCATGGGTTCCCCAGTGTTCCCGTCTGTATGTTCTATGGACTGTCATGGATTCCCCAGTGTACATGTCTGTATGTTCTGTGGACTGTCATGGATCCCCAGTGTACCAATCTGTATGTTATATGGAGTGTCATGGATCCCCCAGTATACCCGTCTGTATGTTCTGTGGACTGTCATGGATCCCCAGTGTACACGTCTGTATGTTCTATGGACTGTCATGGGTTCCCCAGTGTACCCGTCTGTATGTTCCATGGACTGTCATGGATTCCCCACTATACCCATCTGTATGTTCCATGGACTGTCATGGATATGGATATGAAAACACGGCAAATGAAGAAAGGAAGCTGATGCGGGGTCAACGGTGGGTACAAAAGCGATGGGGGCTATTGTGGGTGAGATTTGCCTTTGAAAGAGAATCTCAAGATTGTACTTAGGTCGGGAAGATGTGGGAAGTACACGGTACGAAAAAAAAAGGGAGTTAAAATGGGAAAGAAAGTTCTGTCAAGAAATCATTCCAATGTCCTCAGCAAAACCAAAGGATTGGTTCAAGCAAATTCGTTGTTGGGCAGCTTCTGTTTATCAGTGTTTGAGAGGAAGCAACAGGACAGAAAGAGCAGAGACAGCGCACCCAGTAGAGACACTTGGATCGTGTCAGAAGGTGATGGCTGGAACAGGTAGACATAGGGGCTCACTGCATCAGCGCAAAACGCTTTCGAGGAATAGGGATCAGCCAAAGGCAGCGCCTAGATGGAGTGGAGTGACTGCAATGGGGTGGTGAGCACCATGATACCACGGTGAATAGTGGGTAACAGGGGGAAAGGGGCAGTTTATTGGACCGTCTTAAAAAATGGATTGTTGGGTTGTGTGTCATAGAACAACAATAGAGTCGAATAAGGAGGGGAGGAAAAAAAAGGAAAAGGGTCTGGGGTTGTTGAGGCAAGACAGTTAATATGGGCTATCACGGAATTGGATGTATAATCACACAAGTCCTATAGGAAGGCAGTTGATGAATTGTTGAGTCAAAAATTCCTCTAAGCGTAAAATCGAGCAGATGAGGGGTGTTAATAATAGGCTTATACGAATTAAGGGAGCATTTGGGAGATAAAATAGTGAAAATAATGGGAAGGGGGTAGGGAGTTCCGAGGTTCCAGACAATGTAGAAGGAGGAAGAAGGGAGAAGGAATTTCGTTTCTGTTTCTTATCGCAAGAATAATCATTGGGATACTTCGTGCCATAGGTATGGCTAGTGCTGTTGAGAAGGGAGTGACCAGAGTTAACATAAGAAAGTTAGAGGGGACATTCGAGAGGAATGGAGACCAACGATATGAAACGATGCGAACATTTAATCATAGCGGATAGAGGTGCATAGAGGGGAGGAACAACGGGATAATATAAAAGGAATGGTCAAAATAAGATTAAATAATGCCATATCTTCGGGATGAAAGAAGAGTTACCAGAAATTTCCTAAATACCGACACAGAAAATAATTCTAAGATGAGTGTGGGGGTAATGCCTAATGGTAACACCACCTAAAGGAGAAAGGAAGGTCCAAAAGTATAAGAAGCGTGTGCCCTTCGGACCGTTGGTGAACTAGTGCAAGGCTTGCAACAAAAGGCCAAGAGTAAGAATCAGTTTGGTGCAAAAAAGTGGGTGCTGGGTGTGGGTAACTAAAAATAGCTTAAGTTTATGAGATTCGAGAGATGCAAAGTGTCAAATATTGCAACATATTGAATGTGACACTCGTCCTCAAGCATCCTCATAAAAAAGCCCATGATAGGAAAAAAAATAAAACTTAACGGCGGGTGTAGGCTCGTGGGGAAGAAAAAGCATCATAAGCTGCAATAAATCCGAGTTGCTAGGAGTGTCTACAAACGGAGCATGGCGAAATTGACTGATAATGGTTGGACAAGTCAATTGCTACTCCTCAAAATATTACTTTAGTTCTAGGTTATTCTAAGTGACTTGGCTCCGTAAAGATGTTAAATATCTCTTACAACTCCGGAAATCAAGTAAGAAACAAGACTTAGTTGGGAAGGGAATTAAAGAAGGGGCAGGGATGGAGCATACAACGAGACGAGAAAGCAGATAAATTTCCACTGTATGGACATGGCGCAATAGTTGTCATAAAAAAGTGGAGGCTAAGCACAATCGATCAGCAGAACATTGTCAGTGTATATAGAAGGGGTACTGTGCAGAACATAACATTCTGAGACAGCAATTCAAACAGATATCGGGATACAGTTTCAAATCAGCTGAATGCGCAAAAGACCATTTCCCAAAAAAGGAAGATCAGGGACGGCACCCAATCACTTGGTGATGGGGGTTAAAAAAATATATTGTGTAAAAGTCCAATCATGGAAGACGACACAAAAGCCAAAAGTGGTTGGGTGGGAGCTACATTGTGTTAGGGAAAGATGTTGGGAAAAAAGAAACAGAAAAAAGGGGAAAAAAAGCCGCGAAAGCAGTGTGATGTCCAGATAAAAGTGGGAAGGTCAGTTTAGGCAATCTCTGGGGTTCGCAAAATAAAGGAAGTGCACTAACATCACGAGAAAGAGATAGTAGGAAGTGCAAAAGTCAACAACAGGTTAACGAAAAACTAGGTCCGTTTAGCCTACTTCGCAGGAGAGGGGGCACAAGGAGTTCCTACTTTGGAGGGTTTTCTCAGCAGAGTCCAGCTGCATCCGGGGAGTGGAGGTTGCAATCCATCAGTATTCAAGAGCATAGTCCACTTATGGGGTCAACCTCATATGGATATAATGGCAACAATGGAAAATGCTCAGATTCCGACCTTTTGCTCCCGATTCAATCACCAAGGAGAGGCTTGGACGAATGCCTTTTCGATAACTTGGGATCTTCCACTAATGTATAATTTTCCTCCTTTTCCTCTCATCCACAAGTACTAAATAATATAAGGAACGACAAGGGAGTAAGTAGTGATAGCAACTTTAACTATAGTGCTCCAAATTCAAACTTTTAAAACCTTATACTATTTAACTATACTTCATCCCATCCCCCAACATGGTGTTTCTGTTTCCAATTCGTCCACCAATTTGTAGATATTAGACTTATAAGTTTTGAAGATTCAGAGGAGGAGACTATCAATCAAAGTAATGGCATGTATAGTCACACCCTCCTACTGCTGTGAATTACCATATCCCACAGACCTCCCTATGAAGTAAATTACCATATCCCTCTAACTATAAACAGTATAGACGCTGCCACTATGTGTAAAGGTTCGTACTCTCATGCGATCACAGGTCCCGACCCGTGATGCACAATGTTGTATGAACGGCCATTATGGATGTTAAATTGTGCGAAACGGACGTTCGGGGTCGGGGAACATTGCCCAATCATTAATCTTCAATAAATACTGAGAGAAACTCTCAGAAACTCGGTAATCAAGAAAAAACTTTTAATCCCATCTCTCCCCACACACATGTAAAAGCCATAAAGAAAGTTATATGGTAACAAACCTTGTATTGTACAGAGCCTGCACATTCATGTAATTAGCAGGGCTGCATTATTGTAAATTGATTTTATTTATACTGTGATCATTCTAACTCAGACTGGCTACAGGTGTTTTACCCTGTATTAACTTGGCTCTCTATATGTTTTCAAATACAACTCCAACCATTCCCTGACTGTCCCTGCTATTAGAAGTGTCTTAGGGTAAATGGTGATAGATGTAATTCAACTACACCAACAATAATGTTGTTCAAAGCCTGAATTTGATCAGACAAGGCACTAAACACTGATGACTACATGAAACTTTTTTTATACACTAATCGCAAATATGATAAATTAGATGTACAAAACAGAGAGCTTGCCACACTGCAACTACCAGGAACCAAAACTAATGCATTTAGAAAGCTCAGTTAGGCCCCAAACAACTGATAGTCGCTATGCTTGCAGAACAAACTAGCAGCTCTGCTACTAAAATAGAACTAGGACTTGCTGAAGCCTCTCTGGCTTGTTTTAATGCTGTCTCCTTGGCACACCTCCAACATATGATTGGTCATAATACAGAGCCAATCATATTTACGATTTGTTCTGGACCAATCAGATTTTGAGGGTGTGTTTTATAGGCACTATAAAACTTCATGAAATGCGAAATCAATGCAAACTTACCGCAGATTTTTCTTTCCTGGTCTGAAGAACGGCAGTGGATGTTATGGGTTAACCTCCCCGTTCACGCCCACAACAGGGCCCTTTCACTAAGCCAATAGAAGAGTTCCTCCTCCCCCCAGAGCTCCATGTCTTGTGACTACTGTTCTGAAACAGATATCTTACATAGTTTGAGGGAGGGAAGTATCCACTGCTGTTCTGCAGACCGAGGAAAGAAAATCTCTGTAAGTTTGCTGATTTGATTTGATTTTCGCATTTCCCTGGTCCTATGAATGGCAGTGGATGTAATGGGATTTTTCAACTAGTTAGAAAGAAAAACTGATAGTTGGGTTGGTGGTATTAGGTTAATTTTTAATTTACTGAGCTTAAGACTGACAGCCTGAAATTTGAATCAAGTCGGTTTTGAACATCCAGTTTGTAATGTTTATAAATGTAGACATAGAAGTCCCGGTAGCGGCTTTGCAGATCTCTGCTGGAGAACACCTCGCTGCAGGCCCAAGATGTTGCCATCGCTCTGGTTGAATGTGATGTTACCTTATCAGGTTGTTTGTACTGCCTTTATTTTGTATGCTTGTCTAATGACTGTAGTGATCCAGACAGAAATAGTAGCTTGGGATGGCTGGTTCCCTTTTTATTTCCTTGAACAACACGAACATTGAATCTGTTTTTATAAATGATTCGGTTCAGATATATCTTAATTGATCTTCCTACATCAAGAAGATGGTCTTCTGCTGACTCTGTAATTATCGTATGCGAATGTTGGTAGATAATTTCTTGGTTCAGATGGATCTGAAATTACTTAGGTCGCAATTTGTTATCAGCAATTAGGACCACTTTGTCCTCATAGAATTGTAGAAAACCTTGATAACATTTTTAAGGCTCTCAATTCCGATACTCTTCTAGCTGATGTGATTGCTGTTAGAAATAGCGTTTTAGGGTTAAGTTTTTTTGGAGGATTAATTTGTCTCACTGCTTTAAAAGAATCTGATTATGAGAGGTTCTTTGAACCATTTTTTTATCAGTTATGGCGGATATGGAAGAGACTTGTTTTTATATGCGTCGCCATGCTGTTTTTTTCTGCAGTCCTGTTTAGAAATTCCAAATGTTTTCTACCGAGAGATTCTTTGAATTGACTTCGTGATGGATGCACCATTTTTGTGAAAACTTCCCACGTTTTATAGTAGACGCTGATGTGGAGTTTTTTCCGAGAGACATCAGGGTTTGAATTAGATTTGGTGATAACCGTCTGCTTTCCATAGATTGCCGTTCAGTCTCCATGCCACTAGTCTCAGCTTGCTGACTTGTGGATGTATAGCAGTTCCCTGTGTCAGTAAATCTGGTCTGTTTGGTAATATCAGTGGTTTTCTCCTTGACGAGATTGTATCCATGGAAACCATGGTCGTCTTGGCCACCACGATGTTATTACAATCACCGAGCTCTGGTCTTCCTGGATTTTTTTCAATACTCTCGGAATAGAGAGATTGGTTGAAATATGTATGCCAGTGGAAGTTCCACTTCATTGCAAATGCATTTGTCCCCATTGCTAATTGGTCTGGGAGCCCAAATAGTATTTTGTCTACTTGGGACCAGAGATCGACCCTGGTGGCCCTCTTTTGTTTTATAGTAGACAACTGACATGTTGTCTGAGAATCCTCACTGCTTTCCTTCCCTCATGATAAGATGTTTGAAAGACCACAGTGCCATCAGCACCGCCTCCATCTCTTTCATATTCTGGTCATTTGTTCTCCAGTATAATTCCATTCCATTGGATTGATTGCGACTTGCAGATCGCTCCCCATCCTGATGGACGGCGTCCACAGTAATTGTGGTCCAGGTTGATTGCGTTATATTCACTGGTTTGTAGTTTTCTTTTATTAACCACTATTTCAGGCTTTGTGTGGTCTCCCTTGATAGCTTGATCATTTGATCTTTGCTGCTTTCCCCGATGTTTGTAAATTGTAGTTGTAGCGGTCTCAGTGATATTGTGCCCACTGCACCAGGTCTATTGTTGAGACCATCTTCCCTAATACTCTTTGACAGATGAATTCTGTCGTTAGAGGGATTTCAAAATCTGTATTACTTCTTTCATGATATCTTCCTGTCGATCTCTCGGAAGGGACATCTGTAGGGATATAGTGTTGATCTCTGCACCAAGAAATTTTATCTCCTGATGTTTTTTGCACATAGTGGTTTGTTGTTTGCCTTTACTAGTATGTCGTCTAGATAGGAGTAAATTTGGTATGCCCTTCACCTAGTAGGCTATGATGGGCACAAGGACTTTTGTAAATGTCCTGGGAGAGAAGCTAGACCGAATGGGAGACATTTATATTGAAAGTGTTCCCCTAGAGCATGGAATCTCAGATATTTCCGATGTTTCTTGCATATTGGGATGTGATGGAGGCGCTTTTGAGATCTATTTTTGACATCCATTGGCCCTGACTGATTTGACTTGAAATTGCTTTCAATGACTTCATTTTGAATTTTTTTAAAATCACGAATGAATTGACATACTGTAAGATCCATATAGCTCGAAACCTTTTTTCCTTCTAAGGAAGAATGGCGAGTATGTTCCTGTAAGTTGGTGAGATGGTGTTTTACTCTTTCGATGACTTCTTGTTCGACTAGATCTGTTAATATCTTTTGTAACTCTAGATATGCCATCTGATTTTGGGTACCCCCCGGTTCTCTATATATCTTGTCCCTGGAAGTTGAGAGAACTCTATGGAGTATCCTTGTTTCACTGTTTGTTTTACCCATGCGTCTATATTGGATTCCTCCCACATCGTCACAAATAAGGATAGACGGCCTCCCAACCTACAACAGAGGGTCCCATCATAACTGTTTCCCTCTGCCTCTGTAACTTTGTTGTTTCCACAAAAGGAAAGTTCTCCACCTTCATCCACGGGGTCGGGGTAACCCATCCTGGAAAGCAAAGCAAGCAAAGCCAAAAGCACATACAGGATAAATAGGTAAGTATCTATTGCTAAGATATGGAAACAGCAAAATATGATACTTAAGTTTCCTAGAAGAGCTTGCTTTGATTACCGATGACCCGGAAGATTAGAGGAGTTACCTCTCGAAACGCGCGTCGGTCTTGGCCATATCTGGGAGGTGAGCGGTGGAGTGGAACAATTGTACACGAGCAGTACTAGCGTGGTGATCATACAGTGGAACATGTTCAATTCTTGGAGACGGAGAAAGCGGACGGACTGTGGTGATAGATTATGGCAGTTATGCGTATTGCTTTAATTCTTTATTAACATCTGGATGTTCATTATCTGTTTTGCCACTGCCACCCACCTGGATGTTGGTTGCTACTTTTTAGTATTATAGCACCTAGGCGCCTAGGATGCAGATATTTTTTGTATTAGATTTTATCTGGTGTCAGGAGTTTTGTATTAAATGTTTACTATTATTATTGTTTTTGGTCTTATTAGGCATAATAAAAGATCTGTTTGTAGAATTACTGTGATGGCTGGATGATTCATTTAGTGCAACACAATATCTGATCCTCTGACGTTTATGTCTTTGAGGTTAATTATCTCCTGTAAGATATGCCATTAAGTGCCCCTGCAGTTTTTCAACGGGTAGAATTGGTTTCTTAGGTTTGGGTTATCCCCAGCCATTGTCTCTCTCTTATGTTCATGAACATGAAAAATACCCCATTTGTTATCTCTTCTGAAAACATAAGATCATTTTATTGATTCAGTGATGTTTCGGGAATCTTTAAAGTGTTCCTCATTTTCCTGATTAAGTAATCCAGGTTTGGCTGTATTACATCCTCATTTGAATTTTCTAGAATGACATTTCCTCTCCGGAACCTACTATTGATGGAGTCACTTCCGAGAATATTCTTTCTCTAGCCCATATTCTTGGAACATGTTCTTGACTTTTCCATTGTTAATTCAGATACTTTTTTTTAACAATATGATCTAATGAGGACTCAAGACCTGTTTCATGGAAGCTTGGATTTGTTCCTGATGTCATTGTTAGTTTTCTGGTTAGTGCATACTTCACACAATTTCATCCCATGACTAGCTTTCCTTGACATGTAGCGCATTCTCCTGCTACTTAACTTGCTCCTGGAATCTTCAGGAGATCTGTGTATAAATAGACATATAGGACAAATCAGTATTCAATTTCCCATGTCATATAAGACATACCTCTCTCTCGCTTTAGTTGCTCACCCCCTGGTAAGCAGACCTCGACCTCTTAGAGGAGCTCATTAGACACTGCATAGGATAAAATACAAACAAAAGGATTACTTAATGTTAATCCTATTAAAAGTACTATTTGTGGCTAGGACATAACTCACAGCAATATAGGCTGGAACAGCGTGGCCGGCTCAGGAGACACAGAGTCAGCTGACTTGCAGAGATTCAAAATTCCTGCAAGTGTCTCCACATCACGTGTAGCGGTGTTTCTAATAAGTGCCTGTGACGTCATGAATGTGCGCCGCGCTCCCGAACAGCTAAGCACTAAGTCCGCTGGTGACTTTGCCGGACCTGAGGGAACCAAGGCACCTACAAGGAACGGCCTTCTGTATGGGGGGAGAGGAAGAATCCCATAAAAACTATGTGAGGGTGAGAGGCTCTGTTAATTTTATATGTACGTGAACAGTAGGAAAAGACTGGAGCTCTGAGGAGAAGGAACTCTTTTTATTGGGTTAGTGAAAGGGCCTTTGTGGGCGTGAACGGGGATGTTAACCCATTACATCCACTGCCGTTCATAGGACCAGGGAAATCCTCAGAGAGCTCATTTGTAATTAGCAGTCTACACCAAACTAGCATGTCCTGCCTTTGTATTTAGGTTAGAGATTTGCAAGTAAGTGGCTGGTTGGATTGCAGCAATTATAATCTTTAGCTCCTAGGGTTATTGCCTATGGTGTCATTGTGTAGCAGACTATAAACAGCACATACATGTTGATATAAATGATAAAAGTAGATTTTTGTTTGTAGAACCGGAATTTGCTTTACTTTAGTCAAATAGTCTGCAAATTGTGAGTAAGCCTAATACATATGTAGTTGCACTACTAGTTTTATCATTCTCTGACAAGAATAAACACAGCCCTGTTACTTACATTAAATATAAGTGTCCCCCAATTATGAGATGATCTGATAACAATATATACCCACTAACAATGTTTGCTCTATTGCCTAGTCCAACCTGTGGCCCTACAGATGTTGGAAAACTGCAAGTCCCAGTATTCCTTGTTTTTTTCTGCAATGGAAGAATGTTGGGAGTTGTAGTTTTCAAAAATCTGGAGGGCTGCAGGTGGGAATCCCACCCTTGCATAGGCAGAAAAACCACTTATACAGAAAGAGAATAATTGGATAATCCCTGGAATGGTGGCAACTAAACAATTACTATTTTTGTAACATAGTAACTCTTTAGTTGCCGACATTCCCGAGGCGGACGCACATAAGTAAAAAGACCTTTCAAATGTGGCAACAAAAACCAAGTTTATTGCAAGCACTTTCTGCACATTTCCTTTTAGGTAACAGGTACAAAAGGACATCAATACTGAAAATAGTTATCTTTAGAATCCAATCTGAAACTATCTTCTGCTAGGTGCATTTTTTGCTATAACTGGATTGGACAGTGTTCATGCAAATCAGGTAAATTGCATAATGGGAAATTCCCTCTTCCAATGCTGCCTCTTAGTGATTACTGAGCATGCTTGCCCTTATAGACAGCCCAAAGGTCTAGAAGAAGGTTTCGGTTATGACTGGGAGGAGAGATACTGAGCCTGAGCAAATCAATTACTGTATCTAAGGAATGCAGCGAGACACAAACCTCAGACTAGTGTGCTACTTACATGTATTAATTTATAGATTAAGATGAGGCAAAGTCATTTTTTCACTATATGGGCCGTTTAACTACACAGGTATCAAACAAATAAAAAACACACTATGCTGTGTATGTCTAAAAAGACGATGGCTGTATGTGGTGAACCTTTTTATTGTGGACTAACAGTTTATTGTTACAGACAAGCTTTAGAGCTAGGCCCCAATAGGCAGTTTTGGTGTGCACTGTGTTAGCGCAGCGCACACCAATAGAGAGATTGGGGGTGGCCCCATTATCTCCACTGCCGCACATGCGATCATTATTTTTGGTGTGCATTGCATGCCTGGGATAGGGTAACATCAAAGAATTGCAGCACATCACAAGGTAGGAGTTTCACATGAGTCGGAGGGGGGAGATAACTATTATGTTTGGAATGTAAACTACTATCTCAGCGGTGCAAACAATTGCATGCATACCTGCCAAGTAGCCCTGGATTCCTGTAGAAAGGCCACCCCCTTATACAGTCATACTAAATCAAAAAAGAGCATTTATTCATCCACATCTTTAATACATCACAACAATACATAAAGTGCAATATGCTTGTGACCCCACCCCCCCCCACCCCCAGGATAACTCACTAAATACCCATAGCACTCATAATAAAGACATCAATATAAAGTCTTTATATGTATTTATATCTATCCGTTCAGCCACAATGGAAACCTAGGGAAATAAATTGTTTTCTTTTAAGGCTTGTGGCTACTTTAAAATGATTTAGAACTTTGCAAGTGGGGATTATGATGCAGCTGATGATCTGTCCAAGCAGAAGGCATGCTCCAACCTTAAACTTGGTGGCAGACCCCAAAATTGTTCAAGTTTTCAGATCTATACAAACACTAATACAGAGGTGGTTGGGGCAGGGGTACCGATCAGTCCGAGTTGGAAAGGGGGAACCAGGGGAACCATTCTCTATCCTTTCATTTACCGTATATACTCAAGAATAAACCATCCCGAGTATAAACCGAGGTACCTAGTTTTAGGTAAAAAAGGAGGAAAACCCCCACTGACTCGAGTATAAACCGAGGGGGGTAGTATTTGCCACTAAAGATGTTTGGAAACTACAACTCCAAGCATGCTTTATTGCTGGGAGTTGTAGTTTTCAAACATCTTAAATGCAAATACTTACAATAAGAGTAAAACCTTCTTTATTTGTGCATACTGTATGCACAAATATAGGAGATTTACCCCTGCATCATGGGGCTCATGATGCAACTGTGATACTCTGTCCCAGCAGTGGCATGTTCCAACCTTAAACTTGGAGGCAGACCCCAAAATTCTGGTCATGTCACAGTTCACAGTACTACCAAGAAAAAACACCCTCTATTCTGGTGTACAGTTATGTGGGGAAGAAAAAAAAGGAGTACTGATGATAGACTAAATCTATCTAGAAGGGCTGGATCAGACCAATTTGGTCTAAACAAGTCTCCCCTGGTGCCTGAGGAAGGGGCACGTCAATTTCCCCCCCGAAACGTTGTGTAGATCTGTTGTGGTCACTAATAAAAGTTAGTGATTTTCATTAGAGTGCAACCCTCGCTCATTGCTTTTTAACTCCCCTGGTGCCCCCTTTCAAGACTCAAAGTTACCCCTGTCTCAACCACCTCTTGCATTAGTGTTTGTATAGATCTGAAAACCTGAAACAATTAACACATAGGAAATCATTCTGTATTGGCTATATTGGGGTTTGACTGTACTGTACTGTATGCACAGGGAGGGCTACAGTGAACTAGGTTAGTAAGGTGGCCATACATATATCCGATTATACTTACCCGACCAAGCGCCCCCGCGCACCTAGAACCGATCCTGCCAGAACCCCCCTTTCCCGTTTCTTCTATGTGACCAACATGCAATCGCAAAATGAATGGATTTGCTCACCAGCATTTCAGTCGCATAGAAGAACGGGAAGGCGGTTCCGGCAGATCGGTCTAATGTCGCGTGGCACTCGACGGGTAAGTAAAAAAATATTAGTATTGCCACCTTAACAATAATTTCTATATGGCTGGAAAATGTAATTGCGCCCTCCACCATCTCAATGCCCTACCAGTTTGCCTACAAACGGTCCTGCTATCTAGTTTTTGGATTGAGTGTCTTATTTATGATCTTGTCTCACTTAAGATGGCGAGCCCCCGAGATGGAATCTCCTCAAGCTCCCTGTAAAAAAATCCCTCTAAGAGGAATCTTGGGAATAGACATTGTCCAATGTAAGTTTGGTATGGTTGGCTCGGCCAATTAAAAAGTGGCTAATTGTAAGGCAGCGTACATTACATTTAAAGAACACACTGATCTGATATCACATTGAATAGTGTGGATTTTTACACTCATTTACCCAAGTTTACTGCATTACCCCCCAAAAGTTTTGCCAGTGCTATTTATCACTGGTCTACTCCATAAAAGCCCCACATGTCAGGTGGTGCCATGTGTTTACCCCAGTGTACCTCTAGGTACGTTCTATGGACTGGACTGTCATGTTTTCCCCATTGTCTGTATGTTAATGAACTGTCATGGATTCCCCCAGTGTATCTGTCTTTATGTACCATGGACTGGACTGTAATGGATTCCCCAGTGTACCTGTCTGTATGTTCTATGAACTATTATGGATCCCCCAGTGTACCTTCTGCATGTTCTATGGACTGTCATGGATTCCCCCAGTGTATTGTACCTGTCTGTATGTTCTAAGGACTGTCATGGATTCCCCCAATGTACCTACTCTTATGTTCTATAAGTGTTGTGGATTCCCCCAGTGCACCTGGCTGTATGTTACATGGACTAGACTGTCATGGATTCCCCAGTGTACCTGTCTGTATGTTCTAGGGACAGTCACAGATTCCCAGTGTACCTGTCTGCATGTTCTATGGGCTGTCATGGATCCCCCAGTGTATATGTTCTATGGACTGCCATGGGTCCCCAGTGTAACCTGTCTTGTATGTTCTATGGACTGGTACACTGGGGAAATCTATGACAGTCCATAGAACATACAGACAGGTGCACTGGGGAATCCGTGACTGTCCCTAACATACAAACAGGTGCACTGGGGGAATCCACTACAGGGGGGAATCCATGACAGTCCATAGAACATGCAGACTGGTACACTGGGGAATCCATGACGTCCAGTCCATAGAACATACAGACAGATAACTGGGGAAATCTTGACATTCCAGTCTATAGAACATACAGATAGATCACCTCGGGAATCCATGACAGTCCATAGGACATACCACAGGTACTCTGGGAAATCCATGACAGTCCCAGTCCATAGAACATACAGACAGGTACACTGGGGAATCCATTACAGTCCATACAACATATACACTGGGGATCCATGACAGTCCATAGAACATACAGACGTTCATCTAACATACAGACAGTACATAGGAAAACATGACAGTCCAGTCCATAGAATTGTACCTAGAGGTACACTGGGGTAAACCATTGCACCATCCTGACATGTGGGGCTTTTTATGGAGTAGACCAGTGATAAATAGCACTGGCAAAACTTTTGGGGGGTAATGCAGTAAACTTGGGTAAATAGTGTAAAATCCCACTATTCATGTGATATCAGATCAGTGTTTCCTTAAATGTAATGTACGCTGCCTTACAATTAGCCACTTTTAATTGGCCGAGCCAACCATACCAAACTTACATTGGACAATGTCTATTCCCAGATTCCTCTTGGAGGGATTTTTTACAGAGCTTGAGGAGATTCCATCTCGGGGTCTCGCCATCTTAAGGTAGACAAGATCATAACTAAGACACTCAATTCAAAACTAGTAGCAGGACCGTTTGTAGCGCATATGCTAGGGCATTGAGATGGTGGAGGGCGCAATTACATTTTCCAGATATATAGAAATTATTTGTTAAGGTTTTCTATGGACTGTCTGGATTCCACAGTGTACCTGTCTGTATGTTCTATTGACTGTCATGGATCCCCCAGTACCTGTCTGTATGTTCTATGGACTGTAACGGATCCCCAGTGTACCTGTCTGTATGTGGATTCCCCAGTGTACCTGTCTGTATGTTCTATGGACTGTCATGGATCCCCATTGTATATGTTCTATGGACTGTCATGGATTCCCCATGTACTTGTGTGTATGTTCTATGGACTGTCATGGATTCCCCAGTGTACCTGTCTGTATGTCCTATGGACTGTCATGGATTCCCCAGTGTACCTGTGTATGTTCTATGGACTCTCATGGATTCCCCAGTGTACATTTCTGTACGTGGATTCCCCATTGTACCTATCTGTATGTTCCATGGACTGTCATGGATTCCCCAGTGTACCTATCTGTATGTGGATTCCCCAGAGTAAGGAAAAAAGTAAGGAAAAAAGTAGAGGAGCACACTACTATGGTGAATACTTCTTTATTTGTGCAAAAACAACAGCATACGTCCAGTTGATCTAATTGAATACAACAGATATCCCATGACCTGGATGAAGTAGATCCTTCACAAGCACAACAGCATACAACGTTTCGGGACTCTAGGCCCCTTCCTCAGGTCCTTCTATGGAATGTCATGAATCCCCCAGTGGATCTGTAAGTCTATGGACTGTCATGGATCCCCCAGTGTACCCGTCTGTATGTTCTATGACCGTCATTGATTCCCTCCAGTGTACTTGTGTGTATGTTCTATGAAGTGTCATGGATCCCCCAGTATACCCGTCTGTATGTTCTGTGGACTGTCATGGATCCCCAGTGTACCAATCTGTATGTTATATGGAGTGTCATGATCCCCCAGTATACCCGTCTGTATGTTCTGTACAGACAGGTACACTGGGGAATCCATGACGTCAATAGAACATACAGACGTGTATACTGGGGGATCCATGAGTCCATAGAACATACAGATGGGTACACTTGGGAATACACATACAGACAGGTTCCAAAACGATGTATGCTGTTGTTTTTGCACAAATAAAGAAGTATTCACCATAGTAGTGTGCTCCTCTACTTTTTCCTTGCTTTAATGTTGAAGCCCTGGAAGTAGGGGGCTGATAGATTGCACCTACCACTTGTCTGGCCAAGAGCCAACACGCTTGTGCCATTGTGCATTTTTGAACTTTGGATTCCCCAGTGTACCTGTCTGTATGTTCTATGGACTGTCATGGATTTCCAGTTACCTGTGTGCATGTTCTATGACTTCATGGATTCCGCGTGTACCTGTGTGTATGTTCTATGGACTGTCATGGATTCCCCAGTGTACCTGTGTGTATGTTCTATGGACTGTCATGGATTCCCTAGTGTACCTGTCTGTATGGGGATTCCCCAGTGTACCTGTCTGTATGTTCTATGGACGTCATGGATTCCCCAGTGTACCTGTGTGTATGTTCTATGGACTGTCATGGATTCCCCAGTGTACCTGTGTGTATGTTCTATGACTTCATGGATTCCCCATGTACCTGTCGTATTTCTATGATGTGTCATGGATTCCCCAGTGTACCTTCTGTATGTTCTATGGATTGTCATGGATTCCCCAGTGTACTGTGTGTACGTTCTATGGTGTCATGGTTCCCCGTGTACCTGTTGTTACGTTCTATGGACTGTCATGGATTCCCCAGTGTACCTGTGTGTACGTTCTATGGACTGTCATGGATCCCCCAGTGTACCTGTCTGTACGTTCTATGGACTGTCATGGATCCCCCAGTGTACCTGTCTGTACGTTCTATGGACTGTCATGGATCCCCCAGTGTACCTGTCTGTACAATCTATGGACTGTCATGGATTCCCCAGTGTACCTGTCTGTACGTTATATGGACTGTCATGCAACCCCCAGTGTACCTTCTGTATGTTCTATGGACTGTCAGGGATTCCCCATGTACCTGCCTGTATGTGGATTCCCCAGTGTACCCCTCAGTATCTTCTATGGAATGTCATGTACCCCCAGTGTACCCATCTGTATGTTCTATGGACTGTCAGGGATCCCCCAGTGTACCCTTCTGTATGTTCTATGGACTGTCATGGATTCCCCAGTGTACTTGTGTGTATGTTCTATGAAGTGTCATGGATCCTCCAGTATACCCGTCTGTATGTTCTGTGGACAGTCATGGATCCCCAGTGTACCAATCTGTATGTTATATGGAGTGTCATGGATCCCACAGTATACCCGTCTGTATGTTTGTTGGACTGTCATGGATCCCCAAGTGTACCCGTCTGTATGTTCTATGGACTGACATGGGTTCCCCACAATACCCATCTGTATGTTCCATGACTGTCATGGATCCATCAGTGTACCCGTCTGTATGTTCTATGGAGTATCATGGATGCCACAGTGTACCTGTCTGTATGTCCTATGGACTGTCATGGATTCCCCAGTGTACCTGTCTGTATGTTCTATGGACTGATGGATCCCCCAGTGTATATGTTCTATGGACTGTCATGGATCCCCCAGTGTACCTGTTTGTATGTTCTATTGGACTGTCATGATCCCCCAGTGTACCTGTCGTATGTTCTATGGACTGTCATGGATCCCCAGGGTACCTGTCTGTATTTCTATGGACTGTCATGGATTCCCAGTGTACCTTTCTGTATGTGGATTCCCAAGTGTACCCATCTGTATGTTCTATGGAGTGTCATGATCCCCCAGTATACCCGTCTGTATGTCTGTATACCATTGACTGTCATTGATTCCCCAGTGTACCCATCTGTATGTTCCATGGAGTGTCATGGACCCACGTGTCCTGTGTGTATGTTCTATGGAGTGTCAGGATCCCCAGGGTACTGTCTGTATGTTCTAAGGACTGTCATGGTATCGCCAGTGTACCCTCTTATGTTCTATGGACTGTCATGGGTTACCCATTATACCTGTCTGTATGTTCTATGGACTGTCATGGATTCCCCAGGTACCTTTCTGTATGTGGATTTCCCAGTGTATCTGTATGTTCTATGGACTGTCATGGATTCCCCAGTGTACCTGTGTGTATGTTCTATGGACTGTCATGGATTCAGCAGTGTACCTGTCTGTATGTTCTATGGACTGTCATGGATTCCCCAGTGTACCTGTGTGTATGTTCTATGGACTGTCATGGATTCCCCAGTGTACCTGTCTGTATGTGGATTCCCCAGTTACCTGTGTGTATGTTCTATGGACTGTCATGGATTCCCCAGTGTTACCTGTGTGTATATTTTATGGACTGTCATGGATTCCCCAGTGTACCTGTGTGTATGTTCTATGGACTGTCATGGATTCCCCAGTGTACTTGTGTGTATGTTCTATGGACTGTCATGGATTCCCCAGTGTACCTGTCTGTATGTTCTATGGACTGTCATGGATTCCCCAGTGTACCTGTGTGTATGTTCTATGGACTCTCATGGATTCCCCAGTGTACATTTCTGTACGATCTATGGACTGTCATGGATTCCCCAGTGTACCTGTCTATAGGTTCTATGGACTGTCATGGATTCCCCAGTGTACCTGTATGTACGTTCTATGGACTGTCATGGATCCTCCAGTGTACCTGTCTGTACTTTCTATGGACTGTCATTGATCCCCCAGTGTACCTGTCTGTACGTTCTATGGACTATCATGGATTCCCCAGTGTACCTGTCTGTACGTTCTATGGATTGTCATGGATCCCCCAGTGTACCTGTCTGTATGTGGATTCCCCAGTGTACCCGTCAGTATCTTCTATGGAATGTCATGTATCCCCCAGTGTACCCATCTGTATGTTCTATGGACTGTCATGGACTCCCCAGTGTACCCGTCTGCATGTACCATTGACTGTCATGGATTCCCCCAGTGTACCTGTCTGTACGTTCTATGGACTGTCATGGATCCCCCAGTGTACCTGTCTGTACGTTCTATGGACTATCATGGATTCCCCTGTGTACCTGTCTGTACGTTCTATGGATTGTCATGGATCCCCCAGTGTACCTGTCTGTATGTGGATTCCCAAGTGTACCCGTCTGTATGTTCTATGGAGTGTCATGGATCCCCCAGTATACCGTCTGTATGTTCCATTGACTGTCAATGATTCCCAAGTGTACCCATCTGTATGTTCCATGGAGTGTCATGGATCCCACAGTGTACCTGTGTGTATGTTCTATGGAGTGTCATGGATCCCCCAGTGTACTGTCTGTATGTTCTAAGGACTGTCATGGATTCACCAGTGTACCCATCTGTATGTTCTATGGACTGTCATGGGTTACCCATTATACCTGTCTGTATGTTCTATGGACTGTCATGGATTCCCCAGTGTACCTTTCTGTATGTGGATTCCCCAGTGTACCTGTATGTTCTATGGACTGTCATGGATTCCCCAGTGTACCTGTATGTATGTTCTATGGACTGTCATGGATTCCGCAGTGTACCTGTCTGTATGTTCTATGGACTGTCATGAATTCCCCAGTGTACCTGTGTGTATGTTCTATGGACTGTCATGGATTCCCCAGTGTACCTGTCTGTATGTGGGTTCCCCAGTGTACCTGTGTGTATGTTCTATGGACTGTCATGGATTCCCCAGTGTACCTGTATGTATGTTTTATGGACTGTCATGGATTCCTCAGTGTACCTGTGTGTATGTTCTATGGACTGTCATGGATTCCCCAGAGTACTTGTGTGTATGTTCTATGGACTGTCATGGATTCCCCAGTGTACCTGTCTGTATGTTCTATGGACTGTCATGGATTCCCCAGTGTACCTGTGGGTATGTTCTATGGACTCTCATGGATTCCCCAGTGTACAATTCTGTACGTTCTATGGACTGTCATGGATTCCCCAGTGTACCTGTCATACATTCTATGGACTGTCATGGATTCCCCAGTGTACCTGTGTGTACGTTCTATGGACTGTCATGGATCCCCCAGTGTACCTGTCTGTACGTTCTATGGACTGTCATGGATCCCCCAGTGTACCTGTCTGTACGTTCTATGGACTGTCATGGATCCCCCAGTGTACATTTCTGTACGTTCTATGGACTATCATGGATTCCCCAGTGTACCTGTCTGTACGTTCTATGGATTGTCATAGATCCCCCAGTGTACCTGTCTGTATGTGGATTCTCCAGTGTTCCCGTCAGTATCTTCTATGGAATGTCATGTATCCCCCAGTGTACCCATCTGTATGTTCTATGGACTGTCATGGGTTCCCCAGTGTTCCCGTCTGTATGTTTTATGGACTGTCATGGACTCCCCAGTGTACCCGTCTGCATGTACCATTGACTGTCATGGATTCCCCCAGTGTACCCGTCTGTATGTACCATCTACTGCCATGGATTCCCCCAGTGTACCTGTCTGTATGTTCCATGGAGTGTCATGGATCCCCCAGTATACCCGTCTGTATGTTCTATGGAGTATCATGGATGCCACAGTGTACCCGTCTGTATGTTCTATGCAGTGTCATGGATCCCACAGTGTACCCGTCTGTATGTTCTATGGACTGTCATGGATCCTCCAATGTACCCATCTGTATGTTTTATGGAGTGTCATGGATTCCCCAGTGTACCCGTCTGTATGTTCTATGGACTGTCATGGATCCTCAGTGTACCCGTCTGTATGCTCTATGAACTCTCATGGATCCCCCAGTGTACCCGTTTGTATGTTCTATGGACTGTCATGGATCCTCCAGTGTACCTGTCTGTATGTTCTATGGACTGTCATGGATTCACCAGTGTCCCCATCTGTATGTTCTATGGGCTGTCATGGATTCCCCAGTGTACCTGTGTGTATATTCTATGGAGTGTCATGGATCCCCCAGTGTATTGTCTGTATGTTCTATGGACTGTCATGAATTCGCCAGTGTACCCATCCGTATGTTCTATGGACTGTCATGGGTTACCCATTATACCTGTCTGTATGTTCTATGGACTGTCATGGATTCCCCAGTGTACATGTCTGTATGTGGATTCCCCATTGTACCTGTCTGTATGTTCCATGGACTGTCATGGATTCCCCAGTGTACCTGTCTGTATGTGGATTCCCCAGTGTACCTGTATGTTCTATGGACTGCCATGGATTCCCCAGTGTACTTGTGTGTATGTTCTATGGACTGTAGCACAAGCATAAAAAGTTTGATGGAAGCGCACTCTGTTAATCAGAAAATGTTCTGTTTATTGCATCACACAAATATACCGAACCTTTTCGGAGAACGCTATGTCTCCTTCATCAGAAGACATAGCGTTCTCCGAAACGTTGGGTATATTTGTGTAATGCAATAAACAGAACATTTTCTGATTAACAGAGTGCGCTTCCATCAAACTTTTTATGCTTGTGCTATACTTAGAGTCCTGAAGGTAGGACTGAGGGAAGCAGCACCTGGAATTCACTGGCACATTGCCTGAAGGAGTGCCTAGGCCCACATTTGTGTTACAATGTTCTATGGACTGTCATAGATTCCGCAGTGTACCTGTGTGTATGTTCTATGGACTGTCATGGATTCCCCAGTGTACCTGTGTGTATGTTCTATGGACTGTCATGGATTCCCCAGTGTACCTGTCTGTATGTGGATTCCCCAGTGTACCTGTGTGTATGTTCTATGGACTGTCATGGATTCCCTAGTGTACCTGTGTGTATGTTTTACGGACTGTCATGGATTCCCCAGTGTACCTGTGTGTATGTTCTATGGACTGTCATGGATTCCCCAGTGGACCTGTCTGTACGTTCTATGGATTGTCATGGATCCCCCTGTGTACCTGTCTGTATGTGGATTCCCCAGTGTACCCGTCAGTATCTTGCACTAGGGAATCCACATACAAGACAGGTACACGGGGAATCCATGACAGTCCTATGAACATACAGACAGGCACAATAGGGATCCACATAAAGACATGTACACTGGGAATCCACATACAGACATGTACACTGGGGAATCCATGACATTCCATAGAACATACAACGGACACGCTGGGAACCCATGACAGTCCATAGAAATACAGACGGTATACTGGGTAACCCATGACGTCCAGAACATACAGATGGTACACTGGCAATCCATGACAGTCCATAGAACATACCACGGTACACTGGGGGATCCATGACACTCCTAGAACATACACACAGGTACACTGGGATCCATGACACTGCATAGAAATCCAGACGGGTCACTGGGGGAATCCATGACATCATGGAACATACAGACAGTTGTACTGGGGGATCCATACATACAGACTGGTACCTGGGAATCCCTGAACAGTCCATTGAACATACAGACAGGTACACTGGGGTCCATGACAGTCCATAGAACATACAGACAGGTACCTTGGGGATCCTGACAGTCCATAGAACATACAGACAGGTACACTGGGGATCCATGAAGTCCATAGAACATACAGACAGGTACACTGGGGATCCATGACAGTCCATAGAAATATACACTGGGGGATCCATCAGTCCATAGAACATCAGGACAGGTACCACTGGGGAATCCATGACAGTCCATAACATACAGACGGGTACACTGTGGATCCATGATTCCATAAACATACAGATGGGTACACTGATGGATCCATGACAGTCCATGGAACATACAGATGGGTATGAATGGCGATCCATGACAGTCCATGGAACATACAGACGGGTACACTGGGGAACCCATGACAGTCCATAGAACATACAGACGGGTACACTGGGGATCCATGACACTCCATATAACATACAGATTGGGACACGGGGATCCATGACAGTCCACAGACATCCAGACGGGTATACTGGGGATCCATGACACTTCATAGAACATACAAACAAGTACACTGGGGAATCCATGACAGTCCATAGGACATACAACGGGTACACTGGGGGATCCATGACAGTCCATAGAACATACGACAGGTACACTGGGGATCCATGAAGTCCCATAGACATACAACGGTACACTGGGGATCCATGACAGTCCAAACATAAGCACTGGGGAATCCATCAGTCCATAAACATACAGACGGTACACTGGGGAATCCATGACATTCCATAGAACATACAGACGGTACACTGGGGATCCATGAACTCCATAAACATACAGGGTACACTGAGTCCATGACAGTCCATGACATACAGATGGGTATAACTGGGAATCCTGACAGTCCATTGAACATACAGACAGGGTACACTGGGGAACCCATGACAGTCCATAGAACATACAGACGGGTACACTGGGGATCCTGACATCCATAAACATACAGATGGGTACAACTGGGGTCCATGACAGTCCAGAACATACAGACGGGTAACTGGGGATCCATGACACTCATATAGAACATACACACAGTACACTGGAATCCATGACATTCCATGGACAATACAAGGGTACACTGGGGGATCCATGACAGTCCATAGAACATACAGACGTACACTGGGGCATCCATGACAGTCCATAGAACATACAGACGGGTACACTGGGGATCCATGACAGTCCATGAGACATACAGAAGATACACTGGGAACCATACAGTCCTAAAACATCAGACAGTACTGGGGAATCACAGACGTCATAGAACATACAACGGTAACTGGGGAATCCATGACAGCCATAGAACATACAGACGGGTACACTAGGAATCCATGAAGTCCATAAACATACAGACAGGTACACTGGGGAATCCACATACAGCAGGTACACTGGGGAACATGACAGTCCATAGAACTACAGACGGTAACTGGGAATCCATGACAGTCCATAGAACATACAGAGGTAACTGGGGACATGACAGTCCATAAACATACAGACAGGTACACTGGGGGATCCATGTCAGTCTCAGAAACATATACACATGGGAATCCATGCAGTCCATAAAAAATCAGACGGTACACTGGGGATCCATGACGTCCATAGAACTACAGACAGTACACTGGGAATCAGATAGTCCATAGAACATACAGACAGGTACACTGATGGATCCATGACATCCATGAACATACAGATGGTATACTGGGAATCCATGACATCCTATGAACATCAACGGTACACTGGGGAACCCATGACGTCCATAGAACATACAGACGGGTACACTGGGATCCATGACAGTCACAGAACATACAACGGGTAACTGGGGATCCATGACACCCCATATACATACAGATTGGCACTGGGGATCCATGACAGTCCACAGAACATACAGACGGGTAACTGGGGGATCCATGACACTTCATAGACATACACCAAGTACACTGGGGAACCATGACAGTCCATAGAACTACAGGTACACTGGGGAATCCATGACAGTCCATAGAACATACAGACGGTATACTGGGGATCCATGACACTTCCTAGAACATACAACACAAGTACACTGGGGAATCCATGACAGTCCATAGAACATACAGGTACACTGGGGAATCCTGAAAGTCCATAGAACATACAGACGGGTACCACTGGGCATCCATGACAGTCCATAGAACATACAGAAGTACACTGGGGAATCGATACAGTCCAAAAAACATGCAGAGAAGTACACTGGGGAATCCAGACAGTCATAGAACATACAGACAGGTACACTGGGGAACCCATGACGTCCATAGAACATACAGACGGGTACATAGGGGAAGCCATGACATTCCATAGAACATACAGACGTACACTGGGGAATCCATTAAAGTCCTAGAACATACAGACAGGTGTACTAGGGAATCCACATACAGACAGTACACTGGGGAATCATGACAGTCCATGGAACTATCATACAGACAGGCCAATAGGGAACCACATAAGACATGACTGGGAATCCACTACAGACAGTACACTGGGGAATCCATGACATTCCAAGAACATACAGACGGAACGTGGGGACCCATGACAGTCCATAGAACATACAGACAGGTACACTGGGTAACCATGCAAGTCCATAGAACATACAGATGGTACACTGGCAATCCATACGTCCATAGAACATACGACGGTACACTGGGGGATCCATGACACTCCATAGAACATACCACAGGACACTGGGTACCATGACACTGCTAGAACTACAGACAGGGTACACTGGGGATCATGACAGTCAATGGAACATACAGACAGTGTACTGGGGGATCCACATACATACAAGGTACACTGGGGAATCCATGACAGTCCATGAACATACAGACGGTACCTGGGGATCCATGACAGTCCATAGAACATACAGACAGGTACATGGGGGATCCATGACAGTCCATAGAACATACAGACAGTACTTGGGGATCCATGACAGTCCATAGAACATACAGACAGGTACACTGGGGGATCCATGATAGTCCTAGAACATACAGACAGGTACACTGGGATCCATGACATCCATAGAACATATACACTGGGGTCCATGCAGTCCATAGAACATACGAACAGGTACACTGGGGAATCCATGACAGTCCATAGAACATACAGACGGGTACACTGTGGGAATCCATGATACTCCATAGAACATACAAGGGTACACTGGGATCCATGACAGTCCATGGAACATACAGATGGTATCATGGCGAATCCATGACAGTCCATGAACATACAGACGGGTACACTGGGACCCCATACGTCCATAGAACATACAGACGGGTACACTGG
>CM033470.1:93979182-93996226 GCA_019447015.1 Hymenochirus boettgeri | reverse complement strand
AGCCATGACAGTCCAGAGAAATACAGAAAGATACACTGGGGAATCCATTACAGTCCATAAAACATGCAGACAGGTACACTGGGGAATCCAAGACAGTCTATAGAACATTACAGACAGGTACACTGGGGAATCCAGACAGTCCATAGAACTACAGACGGGTACATAGGGAATCCATGACAGTCCATACAACTACAGAAGTACACTGGGAATCCACATACAGGCAGGTACACTGGGGAATCCATGACAGTCCATAAACATACACAGACAGGTAAAACTGGGTAATCCATGACAATCCATAGAAATACAGAGGTATACTGGGGGGATCCATGACAGTCCATAGAACATACAGACAGTACACTGGGGGATCCTGTCAGTCCAGAGAACATATACCAATGCGGAATCCATGACAGTCCATAAAAAATGCAGACTGGTCACTGGGGTATCCATGACGATCATAGAACATACAGACAGTACACTGGGAATCACGATAGTCCATAAGAACATACAGACAGGTACACTGATGGATCCATGACAGTCCATGAACATACAGATGGGTATAGTGGGAATCCATGCAGTCCATGGAACATAAGACGGGTACACTGGGGAACCCATGACAGTCCATAGAACATACAGACGGGTACACTGGGGGATCCATGACAGTCCACAACATACAGACGGGTTACTGGGGATCCTGACAACTCCATATAACATACAGATTGGGAACACTGGGATCCATGAAAGTCCAACAGAACATACAGACGGGTATACTGGGGGATCCATGACACTTCATAGAACATACACACAAGTACACTGGGGAATCCATGACAGTCCATAGAACATACAGGTACACTGGGGAATCCATGAAAGTCCACAGAACATACAGACGGGTATACTGGGGGATCCATGACACTTCATAGAACATACACACAAGTTACACTGGGGAATCCATGACAGTCCATAGAAATACAGGTACACTGGGGAATCCATTGAAAGTCCATAGAAATACAGACGGGTACACTGGGGCATCCATGACAGTCCATAGAACATACAGAAGATACACTGGGAATCGATTACAGCCAAAAAACATGCAGAGAAGTACACTGGGGAATCCAAGACAGTCTATAGAACATACAACAGGTACACTGGGGAACCCATGACGTCCATAGAACATACAGATGGTACACTAGGGAATCCAGAACAGTCCATAGAAACTACAGGTACACGGGAATCCATGAAAGTCCATAGAACATACAGACAGGTGCACTAGGGAATCCACATACAGACAGGTACACTGGGGAATCGATGACAGTCCATGGAACATACAGACAGGCACAATAGGGAATCCACATAAAGACATGTACACTGGGGAATCCACATACAGACATGTACACTGGGGAATCCATGACATTCCATAGAACATACAGACGGGAACGCTGGGGAACCCATGACAGTCCATAGAATATACAGACAGGTATACTGGGTAACCCATGACAGTCCATAGAACATACAGAGGGTACACTGGCAAATCCATGACAGTCCATAGAACATACAGACGGTACACTGGGGGATCCATGACACTCCATAGAAAAACTACACACAGGTACACTGTGGGATCCATGACACTGCATAGAACATACAGACGGGTACACTGGGGGAATCCATGACAGTCAATGGAACATACAGACAGGTGTACTGGGGGATCCACATACAGACAGGTACACTGGGGAATCCATGACAGTCCATTGAACATACAGACAGGTACACTGGGGATCCATGACAGTCCATAGAACATACAGACAGGTACATTGGGGGATCCATGACAGTCCATAGAACATACAGACAGGTACATTGGGGGATCCATGACAGTCCATAGAACATCACGGACACTAGGGGGATCCATGATAGTCCATGAAACATACAGACAGTACACTTGGGGATCCATGACAGTCCATAGAACATATAGACGGGGGATCCATCAGTCCATAGAACATACAGACAGGTACACTGGGGAATCCATGACAGTCCATAGAACATACAGACGGGTACACTGTGGGATCCATGATACTCCATAGAACATACAGATGGGTACACTGATGGATCCATGACAGTCCAGGAACATACAGATGGTGTAATGGCGAATCCATGACAGTCCATGGAACATCAGACGGGTACACTGGGAACCCATGACAGTCCATAGAACATACAGACGGGTACACTGGGGGATCCATGACACTCATATAAAATACAGATTGGGACACTGGGGATCCATGACAGTCCACAGAACATACAGACGGGTATACTGGGGATCCATGACACTTCATAGAACATACACACACAAGTACACTGGGGAATCCATGACAGTCCATAGGACATACAGACGGTACACTGGGGGATCCATGACAGTCCATAGAACATACAGGTACACTGGGGAATCCATGACAGTCCCATAGAACATACAGACGGGTACACTGGGGCATCCATGACAGTCCATAGAACATACAGAAGATACGCTGGGGAATCCATTACAGTCCATAAAACATGCAGACAGGTACACTGGGGTCCAGACAGTCTATAGAACATACAGACAGGTACACTGGGAATCATGACAGTCCATAAACATACAGACGGTACACTAGGGGAATCCATGACAGTCCATACAACATACAGACAGGTACACTGGGAATCCACATACAGGCAGGTACACTGGGAATCCATGACAGTCCATGAACATACAGACAGTAAACTGGGGAATCCATGACAATCCATAGAACATACAGACAGGTATACTGGGGGATCCATGACAGTCCAAGAACATACGACAGGTACACTGGGGGATCCATGTCAGTCCAGAGACATATACAATGGGGAATCCATGACAGTCCATAGAACATGCAGACTGGTACACTGTGGTATCATGACAGTCCATGAACATACAGACAGGTACACTGGGGAATCCACATACAGACAGGTACACTGGGGAATCCATGATAGTCCATAGAACATACAGACAGGTACACTGATGGATCCATGACAGTCCATGGAACATACAGATGGGTATAGTGGGGAATCCATGACAGTCCATGGAACATACAGACGGGTACACACTGGGAACCCATGACAGTCCATAGAACATACAGACGGTAACTGGGGATCCATGACAGTCCACAGAAACATCGAGGTATACTGGGGGATCCATGACACTCCATATAACATACAGATGGGACACTGGGGATCCATGAGAGTCCACAGAACATACAGCGGGTATATGGGGGATCCATGACACTTCATAGAACTACACACAAGTACACTGGGGAATCCATGACAGTCCATAGAACATACAGGTCACTGGGAATCCATGAAGTCCATAGAACATACAGACGGTACACTGGGGCTCCATGACAGTCCATGAACATACAGAAGGACACGGGAATCGATACAGTCCAAAAAACATGCAGACAGGTACACGGGGATCAAGACAGTCCATATGAACATACAAGACAGGGTACACTAGGGAATCCATGACAGTCCATAGAACATACAGGTACACTGGGGAATCCATGAAGTCCATAGAAATACAGACGGGTACAACTGGGGCATCCTGACAGTCCATAGAACATACAGAAAGATACACTGGGAATCGATACAGTCCAAAAAACATGCAGCAGGTACACTGGGGAATCCAAGACAGTCTATAGAACATACAGACAGGTACACGGAAACCCATGACAGTCCATAAACATACAGAAGGGTACACTAGGGAATCCATGACAGTCCATACAACATACAGACAGTACACTGGGAATCACATACAGAGGTCACTGGGGAATCACATAGTCCATAGAACATACAGATAGGTACACTGGGGAATCCACATCAAACAGGTACACTGTGGAATCCATGACAGCCCATAGAACTACAACGGGTCATTGGTGAATCCATGACAGTCATAGAACATACAATCGGTACACTGGGGATCCATGACAGTCCATAGACATACAGACTGGTACACGGGGATCCATGACAGTTTATAGAGCATACAGAGGGTACACTGAGGATCCATGACAGTCCATAGAACATACATGCGGTACACTGGGGATCCATGACAGTGCATAGAACATACAGACGGTACACTGGGGAATTCATGACACTGCATAAACATACAGACGGGTACACTGGGGATCCATGACAGCCATGGAACATACAGACGGGTAACTGTGGGATCCATGAACACTGCATAGAACATACAGACGGGTACACTGTGGCATCCATGATACTCCATAGAACATACAGATGGTATAGTGAGGAATCCATGACAGTCCATGAACATACAGACAGGTACACTGGGGAGTTCATGACAGTCCATGAAACATACAGCAGGTACCGGGGAATCCTGACATCCATAGAACATACAGACAGGTATACTGGGGGATCCATGACAGTCCATAGAACAACAGACAGTACACTGGGGATCCATGTCAGTCCAAGAAACATATACAATGGGGATCCAGACAGTCATAGAACATGCAGACTGTACACTGGGGATCCATGACAGTCCATAGAACATACATACAGGTACACTGGGATCCACAATAGTCCATAGAACATACAGATAGGTACACGGGGATCCACATACAGACAGGTACACTGGGGAATTCATGACAGCCATAGAACATACAGACGGGTACACTGGGTGAATCCATGACAGTCCATAAACATACAATGGGTACACTGGAGGATCCATGACAGTCCATAGAACATACAGACGGTACACTGGGGATCCATGACGTCATAGAGCATACAGACGTTACATGAGATCCATGACGTCCATAGACATACAGACAGGTACATGGGGGATCTATGACAGTCCTAGAACATACAGACGGTACATGGGGGATCCATGACAGTCATAGAACATACAACTGTACACTGGGGGATCCATGACAGTCCATAGAACATATACACTGGGGGATCCATCAGTCCATAGACATACAGGCAGGTACACTGGGGTCCATGACAGTCCATAGAACTACAGATGGGTACACTGTGGGATCCATGTACTCCATAGAACATACAGACAGGTACACTGATGGATCCATGACAGTCCATGAACATCGAATGGGTATAGTGGGAATCCACGACAGTCCATGGAACATACAGACGGGTACACTGGGAGATCCATGACAGTCCATAGAACATACAGACGGGTACACTGGGGGAATCCATGACAGTTCATAGAGCATACAGACGGTTACAATGCGAGGATCCATGACAGTCCATAGAACATACAGATGGGTACACTGGGGAATCCATGACAGTGCATAGAACATACAGAGGTACACTGGGGAATCCAGACACTCCATATACAACTACAGACGGGTACACTGGAGGATCCATGACAGTCCATGGAACATACAGAGGGTACCACGTGGGATCAATGACACTGCATAGAACATACAGACGGGTACACTGGCATCCATGATACTCATGAAAATACAACGGTATACTGGGTGGATCCATGACACTCCATGGAACAACAGAACGGGTACACTGGGGAATCATGGCAGTAGATGGTACATACAGGACGGGTACACTGGGGGATCCATGACACTCCATAGAACATACAACAAGGTACATTGGGGGATCTATGACAGTCCATAGAACATACAGACAGGTACACTGGGGGATCCATGACAGTCCCATAGAAACATACGACAGTATACACTGAGGGATCCATGACAGTCCATAGAACATACAGGGTGATCATCAGTCCATCGAACATACAGGTAGGTACATGTGGGATCCATGATACTCCATAGAAATACAGACAGGTACACTGATGGATCAGACAGTCCATGAACTATAGATGGTATAGTGGGGAATCCATGACAGTCCAGAACATACAGACGGTACACTGGGATCCATGACAGTCCATAAACATACAGAGACATGGGGATCCATTGACGTATAGAGCAACAGACGGTTACACTGAGGAGTCCATGACAGTTATAGAACATACAGATGGGTACACTGGGGATCCATGACAGTGCATAGAAACATACAGACGGTACACTGAGGAATCCATGACACTCCATAAAACAATACAGACGGGTACACTGGAGGTATCCATGACAGTCCAGGAAACATACAGACGGGTACACTGTGGGATCCATGACGCATAGAACATACAGACGGGTACACTGTGGCATCCATGATACTCTATAGAACATACAGCGGGTATACTGGGGGATCCATGACACTCCAGGAACATACATCGGTTACACTGGGGGAATCCATGCGCAGTAGATGTACATACAGACGGGTACACTAGGGGAATCCATGACGTCAAGATACATGCAGATGGTACACTGGGGATCCATGACACTTCATAGAACATACACACAGGTACATGTAGGATCCATGACACTGCATAGAACATACAGACGGTACACTGGGATCCATGATACTCCAAGAGAAATATAGACGGGTACACTGGTGGATCCATGACACTCCACGAACATATAGAGGGTTACACTGGGGAATCCATGACAGTCCATGAACATACAGACGGGTACGCTGGGGAATCCATGACAGTCAATGGAACATACAGACAGGTTATACGGGGGATCCATGACACACCATGTAGAACATACAGACAGGACACTGGGGAATCCACATACAGAACAGGTACACTGGGGATCCATGACAGTCCATAGAACATACAGACAGGTACACTGGGATACTATGACAGTCCATAGAACATACAGACAGTACATTGGGGGATCTATGACAGTCCATAGAACATACAGACAGGTACACTAGGGGATCCATGACAGTCCATAGAACATACAGACAGGTATACTGGGGATTCCATGACAGTCCATAGAACATACAGATGGGTACACTGTGGGATCCATGATACTCCATAGAACATACAGACAGGTATACTGATGGATCCATGACAGTCCATGAACATACAGATGGGTATATGGGGAATCCATGACAGTCCATGGAACATACAGACGGGTACACTGGGGAACCCTGACAGTCCATAGAACATACAGACGTGTACACTGGGGTCCATGACAGTCCACGAACATACAGAAGGTAACTGGGGGATCCATGACACTCCATATAAACATACAGACTGGTACACGGGGATCCATGACAGTCCACAGAACATACAGACATGTACACTGGATCCATGACAGTCCATAAACATACAGAGGGAAACACTGGGGAACCCATGACAGTCCATAGAACATACAGACAGTACACTGGGGGATCCATGACACTCCAAAAACATACAGACGGGTACAATGGAGGATCCATGACAGTCCATGAACATACAGACGGTACACTGTGGGATCCATGACACGCATAGAACATACAGACGGGTACACTGGCATCCATGATATCTATAGAACATACAGACAGGTATACTGGGGATCCATGACACTCCATGAACATACAGACGGTTACACGGGGGAATCCATGGCGTAGTATGGTACAGACAGACGGGTACATGGGGGAATCATGACAGTCAATGATACATCAGATGGGTACACTGGGGGATCCATGACACTCCATAAACATACACCACAGGTACACTGTTAGGATCCATGACACTGCATAGAACATACAGAAGGGTACACTGTGGGATCCATGATACTACCATAGAACATTAGACGGGTACACTGGTGGATCCATGACACTCCACGAACGAACATATAGACGGTACACTGGGGGAATCCATACAGTCCATGAACATACAGACGGGGTACCTGGGGGATCCATGACATCACTGGAACATACAGACGTATACTGGGGATCCATGACACTCCATAGAACATACAGACGAGTACACTGGGAATCACATACAGACAGGTACACTGGGGAATCCATGACAGTCCAAGAAACATACAACAGGGTACACCTGGGGATGCTATGACAGTCATAGAACATACAGACAGGTACATTGGGGATCTAGGACAGTCCATAGAACATACAGACAGGACCTGGGGGATCCATGACAGTCCATAGAACATACAGACAGTATACTGGGAATCCATCGTCCACATCCAAACATATAATGATAGAACATACAGTGGGTACACTGTGGGATCCATGATATCCATAGAACATACAGAGAGGTACACTGATGGATCCATGACAGTCATGGAACATACAGATGGGTTTAGGGGAATCCATGACAGTCCTGAACATACAGACGGGTACACTGGGGAACCATGACAGTTACCATAAACATACCGGGTACACATGGGGATCCATGATAGTCCACAGAACATACAGACGGGTATACTGGGGGATCCATGACACTCCATATAACATACAGATTGGTACCTGGGATCATGACAGCCACAGAACATACCAGACATGTACACTGGGGAATCCATGACAGTCCATAGAACATACAGACGGGACACTGGGGAACCCATGACATACATAGAACATACAGATGGTACCTGGCGAATCATGACTCATAGAACATACGACAGTCGCTGGGGATCCATGACACTCTTAAGAACATAACACAGTACACTGTGGGTCCATGACACTGCATAGACATACGGACGGGTACACTGTGGATGCCATGATACTCCATAGAACATACAGACGGGTACGCTGGTGATCCATGACACTCCTGAGAACATATAGATGGGTCTGGGGGAATCCATGACAGTCATGGAAATACAGGACGGGTACACTGGGGGAATCCATGACAATCAATGACATAAAGACGGGTATACGGGGGATCCATGCACTTCCATAGAACATACAGACGGGTACACTGGGGTAATCCACATACAGACAGGTACACTGGGGCATATCCAATACGTCCATAGTAGAACATACAGACAGGTACACTGGGGACTCATGACAGTCCAGAACAATAGACAGGTACATCTGGGGGGCTCTACTGACAGTCCATGAGAACATACGACAGGTACACTGGGGATCCAGACAGTCATAGAACATACTACAGGTACACTGGGGATCCATGACAGTCCATAGAAATATCACTGGGGGAATCCATCAGTCAATAGAACATACAGCAGGTAAACTGGGGAATCCATGGCAGCCCCTAGAACTACAACGTGTCACGTGGGATCCATGATACTCCATAGAACTACAGAAGGTACACGATGGATCCATGACAGTCCATGAACATACAGATGGGTAGTGGGGAATCCATGACAGTCCATGGAACATACAGACGGTACACTGGGGGATCCATGACAGTCCACAAAATACAGACGGGTATACGGGGGATCCACGACACTCCATATAACATACAGATTGGTATACTGGGATCCATGACAGTCACAGAACATACAGACGGGTATACTGGGGGATCCATGACACTTCATAGAACATATACACAAGTACACTGGGGAATCCATGACAGTCCATAGAACATACAGACGGGTACACTGGGGGATCCATGACAGTCCATAAAACATACAGGTACACTGGGAATCGATGACAGTCCATAGAACATACAGACGGGTACACTGGGGCATCCATGACAGTCCATAGAACATACAGAAGATACACTGGGAATCCATTACAGTCCATAAACATGCAGAAAGGTACACTGGGGAATCCAAGACAGTCTATAGAACATACAGACAGGTACACTGGGAACCCATGACAGTCCATAGAAAATACAGACAGGTACACTAGGGGAATCCATGACAGTCCATACAAAATATACACTGGGGTATATGACAATACATAGAACATAAAGACAGGTACAGTGGGGAATCCACATACAGACAGGTACACTGGGGAATCCATGATAGTCCATAGAACATACAGATGGACCACTGGTGAAGCCATGACAGTCCATAGAACATACAGACGGGTACACTGGAGGATCCATGACAGTCCAAAACATTATAGAGGTATACTGGGGATCCACTGACACTCTATAATCATACAGATGGTTACACTGGGGGATCCATGACAGTCCATAAAACAACAGTACACTGGGAATCGATGAAAGTCATGACATACACACGGGTACACTGGGGCATCATGACAGTCCATAAACATACAGAAAGATACATCGGGAATCCATGACAGTCCATACAACATATACACTGGGGGATCCATGACAATCCATAGAACATACAGACAGGTGACACTGGGACATCTATGACGTAGAAGAACATACAGACAGGTACACTGGGGGATACATGACACTCCATAGAACATAAAGACAGGTTACCACTGGGAATCACATACAGACAGGCACACTGGGGAATCCATGATAGTCCATAGAACATACAGATGGGTACACTGGGGAATCCACATACAGACAGGTACACTGGTGAATCCATGACAGCCCATAGAACATACAGACTGGGACACTGGTGAAGCCATGACAGTCCATAGAACATACAGACGGGTACAGGAGGGATCCATGACAGTCCATAGAACATCAGACGGGTACACTGGGGGATCCATGACAGTTCATAGAGCATACGGACGGGTACACTGAGGATCCATGACAGTCCATAGAACATACAGACGGGTACACTGGAAAATCCATGGCAGTCCATAGAATATACAGACGGGTACACTGTGGCATCCATGATACTCCATAGAACATACAGACGGGTATACTGGGGGATCCATGACACTTCATAGAACATATACACAAGTACTAACTGGGGAATCCATGACAGGTCCATAGATAACTACAGACAGGTACACTGGGAATCCATGACACTCCAAAAAAAATACAGACGGGTACATTGGAGGACATGACAGTCATAGAATATACAGACGGGTACACTGTGGATCCATGATACTCCATAGAACATAACAGAGGTACGTGTCTATACTGGGGGATCCATGACAGTCCATAACATACAGACGGTACACTGGAAAATCCAGGCGTCCATAGAACTATAGACGGTACACTGGGAACCATGCACTCCATAAACATACAGACGGGTACACTTGGGATCCATGAACAGTCCATAGAACATACAGACGGTACACTGTGGGATTCCATGACACTGCATAGAACATACAACGGGTATTGGAGGGATCCATGACACTCCATGGAACATACAGCCGGTACACCTGGGGGAATCCATGCAGTAATGGTCACATACAGACGGGTACCTGGGCAATCCATGACACTCCAGTAAAACATACGACGGGTACATTGGAGGATCCATGACAGTCCATAGAATATACAGACGGTAACTGTGCAATCCATGATACTCCTGACATACACGGGTCTGGGGGATCCATGACAGTCCTAGACATACAACGGGTACACTGGAAATCCATGGCAGTCCATAGAACATATAGACGGGTACACTGGGGATCCATGACACTCCATAAACATACAGACGTTACATGGGATCCATGACAGTCCATAGAACATACAGACGGTAACACTGTGGGGATCCATGACCTGCATAGAACATACAGACGGGTTATACTGGGGGTACATGACACTCCATGAACATACAGCGGTACACTGGGGAATCCATGCAGTAATGGTACATACGACGGGTACACTGGGCAAATCCATGACCTCCATAAAATACAGACGGGTACATTGGATGATCCATGACAGTCCATAGAACATACAGACGGGTACACTGTGGCATCCATGATACTCCAAGAACATTACAGACGGGTATACTGGGGATCCATTACACTTATGGACATCCCACAGACGGGACACTGGGGAATCCATGGCAGTAGATGGTACATACAGACGGGTACACTGGGGAACCATGACAGTAAATGGTACATGCAGACGGGTACAACTGGGGAGTCCATGACAGTCCATAAAATAAAAACATCTACAGACGGAAACACTGGGGAACCCATGACAGTCCATAGAACATACAGAGGGTACACTGGGGATACATAATTCCATAGGTGTACCTGTCTGTATGTGGATTCCCCAGTGTACCCGTCAGTATCTTCTATGGAATGTCATGTATCCCCCAGTGTACCCATCTGTATGTTCTATGGACTGTCATGGGTTCCCCAGTGTTTCCGTCTGTATGTTTTATGGACTGTCATGGACTCCCCAGTGTACCCGTCTGCATGTACCATTTACTGTCATGGATTCCCCCAGTGTACCCGTCTGTATGTACCATCTACTGCCATAGATTCCCCCAGTGTTCCCGTCTGTATGTTCCATAGAGTGTAATGGATCCCCCAGTATACCCGTCTGTATGTTCTATGGAGTATCATGGATGCCACAGTGTACCCGTCTGTATGTTCTATGGACTGTCATGGATCCTCCAATGTACCCGTCTGTATGTTTTATGGAGTGTCATGGATTGCCCAGTGTACCCGTCTGTATGTACCATCTACTGCCATGGATTCCCCCAGTGTACCCGTCTGTATGTTCCATGGAGTGTCATGGATCCCCCAGTATACCCGTCTGTATGTTCTATGCAGTGTCATGGATCCCACAGTGTACCCGTCTGTATGTTCTATGGACTGTCATGGATCCTCCAATGTACCCGTCTGTATGTGGGAACCCATGATCAGTCCATAAACATACAGAACGGGTAACACTGGGGGTCCATGACAGTCCACAGAACATACAGACGGTATACTGGGGGGATCCATGACACTCCCATATAACATACAGATTGGGACACTGGGGATCCATGACAGTCCACGAACATACAGACGGGTAATACTGGGGATCCATGACACTTCATAGAACAACACACAAGTACCTGGGGAATCCATGACAGTCCATAGAACATACAGGTACACTGGGGAATCCATGAAAGTCCATAGAACATACAGACGGGTATACTGGGGGATCCATGACACTTCATAGAACATACACACAAGTACACTGGGGAATCCATGACAGTCCATAGAACATACAGGTACACTGGGGAATCCATGAAAGTCCATAAACATACGACGGGTACACTGGGGCATCCATGACAGTCCATAGAACATACAAAAGATACACTGGGGAATCGATGACAGTCCAAAAACATGCAGAGAAGTACACTGGGGAATCCAAGACAGTCTATAAACATACGACAGGTACACTGGGGAACCCATGAAAGTCCATAGAACATACAGACGGGTACACTAGGGAATCCATGACAGTCCATAGAACATACAGGTACACTGGGGAATCCATGAAGTCCATAGAACATACAGACAGGTGCACTAGGGAATCCACATACAGACAGGTACACTGGGGAATCCATGACAGTCCATAACATACAGAAGGCACAATAGGGATCCACATAAAGACATGTACACTGGGAATCCACATACAGACATGTACACTGGGGAATCCATGACATTCCATAGAACATACACGGGAACGCTGGGAACCCATGACGTCCATAGAATATACAGACAGGTATACTGGGTAACCCATGACGTCCAGAACATACAGATGGGACACTGGCAATCCATGACAGTCCATAAACATACACGGTACACTGGGGGTCCATGACACTCCTAGAACATACACACAGGTACACTGGGATCCATGACACTGCATAGAACATCCAGACGGGTCACTGGGGGAATCCATGACATCATGGAACAACAGACAGTGTGTACTGGGGGATCCAACATACAGACTGGTACACTGGGAATCCTGACAGTCCATTGAACATACAGACAGGTACACTGGGGGTCCATGACAGTCCATAGAACATACAGACAGGTACCTTGGGGATCCTGACAGTCCATAGAACATACAGACAGGTACACTGGGGATCCATGATAGTCCATAGAACATAACAGACAGGTACACTGGGGATCCATGACAGTCTCATAGAAATATACACTGGGGGATCCATCAGTCCATAGAACATCAGACAGGTACACTGGGGAATCCATGACAGTCCATAAACATACAGACGGGTACACTGTGGATCCATGATTCCATAGACATACAGATGGGTACACTGATGGATCCATGACAGTCCATGGAACATACAGATGGGTATGAATGGCGATCCATGACATTCCATGGAACATACAGACGGGTACTGGGGAACCCATGACAGTCCATAGAACATACAGACGGGTACACTGGGGATCCATGACACTCCATATAACATACAGATTGGGACACTGGGGATCCATGACAGTCCACAGAACATCCAGACGGGTATACTGGGGATCCATGACACTTCATAGAACATACAACAAGTACACTGGGGAATCCATGACAGTCCATAGGACATACAACGGGTACACTGTGGGGAATCCATGACAGTCCATAGAACATACAGACAGGTACACTGGGGATCCATGATAGTCCATAGACATACAACAGGTACACTGGGGATCCATGACAGTCCAGAACATATACACTGGGGAATCCATCAGTCCATAGAACATACAGACGGTACACTGGGGAATCCATGACAGTTCCATAGAACATACAGACTGGTACACTGGGGATCCATGATACTCCATAAACATACAGGGTACACTGATGGTCCATGACAGTCCATGACATACAGATGGGTAAACTGGGAATCCTGACAGTCCATGAACATACAGACGGTACACTGGGGAACCCATGACAGTCCATAGAACATACAGACGGGTACACTGGGGGATCCTGACACTCCATAAACATACAGATGGGACAACTGGGGTCCATGACATACCCAGAACATACAGACGGGTAACTGGGGATCCATGACACTCACATAGAACATACACACAGTACACTGGAATCCATGACATTCCATGGACATACAACGGGTACACTGGGGGATCCATGACAGTCCATAGAACATACAGGTACACTGGGGCATCCATGACAGTCCATAGAACATACAGACGGGTACACTGGGGCATCCATGACAGTCCATGAGACATACAGAAAGATACACTGGGAACCATACAGTCTAAAACATGCAGACAGTCCACTGGGGAATCCAAGACGTCTATAGAACATACAACAGGTACTGGGGAATCCATGACAGTCCATAGAACATACAGACGGGTACACTAGGAAATCCATGACAGTCCATAAACATACAGACAGGTACACTGGGGAATCCACATACAGCAGGTACACTGGGGAATCCATGACAGTCCATAGAACTACAGACGGTAACCTGGGAATCCATGACAGTCCATAGAACATACAGAGGGTAACTGGGGATCATGACAGTCCATAGAACATACAGACAGGTACACTGGGGGATCCATGTCAGTCCAGAAACATATACAATGGGAATCCATGACAGTCCATAGAAAAATCAGACTGGTACACTGGGGATCCATGACGTCCATAGAACTACAGACAGTACACTGGGAATCCAGATAGTCCATAGAACATACAGACAGGTACACTGATGGATCCATGACAGTCCATGAAACATACAATGGTATACTGGGAATCCATGACATGTCCATGAACATCCAGACGGGTACACTGGGGAACCCATGACGTCCATAGAACATACAGACGGGTACACTGGGATCCATGACAGTCACAGAACATACAACGGGTATACTGGGGATCCATGACACCCCATATACATACAGATTGGAACACTGGGGATCCATGACAGTCCACAGAACATACAGACGGGTATACTGGGGGATCCATGACACTTCATAGAACATACACCAAGTACACTGGGGAACCATGACAGTCCATAGAACTACAGGTACACTGGGGAATCCATGAAGTCCATAGAACATACAGACGGTATACTGGGGATCCATGACACTTCTAGAACATACAACACAAGTACACTGGGGAATCCATGACAGTCCATAGAACATACAGGTACACTGGGGAATCCATGAAAGTCCATAGAACATACAGACGGGTACACCTGGGCATCCATGACAGTCCATAGAACATACAGAAGTACACTGGGGATCGATACAGTCCAAAAAACATGCAGAGAAGTACACTGGGGAATCCAAGACAGTCTATAGAACATACAGACAGGTACACTGGGGAACCCATGACAGTCCATAGAACATACAGACGGGTACACTAGGGGAATCCATGACAGTCCATAGAACATACAGGTACACTGGGGAATCCATGAAAGTCCATAGAACATACAGACAGGTGTACTAGGGAATCCACATACAGACAGTACACTGGGGAATCATGACAGTCCATGGAACATCAACAGACAGGCAATAGGGAACCACATAAGACATGTACTGGGGAATCCACATACAGACATGTACACTGGGGAATCCATGACATTCCATAGAACATACAGACGGGAACACTGGGGAACCCATGACAGTCCATAGAACATACAGACAGGTATACTGGGTAACCCATGCAAGTCCATAGAACATACAGAGGTACACTGGCAATCCATGACGTCCATAGAACATACAGACGGTACACTGGGGGATCCATGACACTCCATAGAACATACACAGGTACACTGGGTCCATGACACTGCTAGAACTACAGACGGGTACACTGGGGAATCCATGACAGTCAATGGAACATACAGACAGTGTACTGGGGGATCCACATACATACAAGGTACACTGGGGAATCCATGACAGTCCATTGAACATACAGACAGGTACACTGGGGATCCATGACAGTCCATAGAACATACAGACAGGTACATTGGGGGATCCATGACAGTCCATAGAACATACAGACAGGTACACTGGGGATCCATGACAGTCCATAGAACATACAGACAGGTACACTGGGGGATCCATGATAGTCCATAGAACATACAGACAGGTACACTTGGGGTCCATGACATCCATAGAACATATACACTGGGGTCCATCAGTCCATAGAACATACGACAGGTACACTGGGGAATCCATGACAGTCCATAGAACATACAGACGGGTACACTGTGGGATCCATGATACTCCATAGAACTACAGATGGGTACACTGATGGATCCATGACAGTCCATGGAACATACAGATGGTATCAATGGCGAATCCATGACAGTCCATGAACATACAGACGGGTACACTGGGGACCCCATACGTCCATAGAACATACAGACGGGTACACTGG
>CM033470.1:93816428-93978970 GCA_019447015.1 Hymenochirus boettgeri | reverse complement strand
CCAGTGTACCCGTCTGTATGTTCTATGGACTGTATGGGTTCCCAGTGTACCCGTCTGTATGTTCCATGGACTGTCATGGATTCGCCATTATACCATCTGTATGTTCCATGGACTGTCATGGATCCATCAGTGTACCCATCTGTATGTTCTATGGAGTATCATGGATCCCACAGTGTACCCGTCTGTATGTTCTATGGACTGTCATGGATTCCCCAGTGTACCTGTCTGTATGTTCTATGGACTGATGGATCCCCTAGTGTATATGTTCTATGGACTGTCATGGATCCCCAAGTGTACCTGTCTGTATGTTCTATGGACTATCATGGATCCCCCAGTGTACCTGTCTGTATGTTCTATGGACTGTCATGGATCCCCCAAAGTACCTGTCTGTATGTTCTATGGACTGTCATGGATCCCCCAATGTACCTGTCTGTATGTTCTATGGACTGTCATGGATCCCCAGTGTACCTGTCTGTATGTTCAATGGACTGTCATGGATTCCCCAGTGTACCTGTTGTATGTGGATCCCCCAGTACACCCGTCTGTATGTTCCATTGACTGTCATGGATTCCCCCAGTGTACCCGTCTGTATGTTCTATGCAGTGTCATGGATCCCACAGTGTACCTGTGTGTATGTTCTATGGAGTGTCATGGATCCCCCAGTGTACCGTCTGTATGTTCTATGGACTGTCATGGATTTGCCAGTGTACCCATCTGTATGTTCTATGGACTGTCATGGGTTACCCAGTATACCTGTCTGTATATTCTATGGACTGTCATGGGTTCCCCAGCGTTCCGTCTGTATGTTCTTGAATGTCATGGATTCCCCAGTGTACATGTCTGTATGTGGATTCCCCAGTGTACATGTCTTATGTGGATTCCCTATTGGCCTGTCTGTATGTTCCATGACTGTCATCGATTCCCCAGTGTACTGTCTGTATGTGGATTCCCTAGTCACCTGTCTGTATGTTCTAGGACTTTATGGATTCCCCAGTGTACTAGTATGTTCTATGGATGTCATGGATTCCCCTAGTGTACCCGTCTGTATGTTCTATGGACTGTCATGGGTTCCCCAGTGTACCTGTCTGTATGTTCTATAGACTGTCTTGGATTCCCCAGTGTACTTCTCTGCATGTTTTTTGGACTGTAATCGATTCCCCAGTGTATCTTTCTGTATGTTCTATGGACTGTCATGGATCCCCCAGTGTACCCGTCTGTATGTTCTATGGACTTTCATGGATTCCCCAGTGTACCTGTATGTTCTATGGACTGTCATGGATTCCCCAGTGTACTTGTGTGTATGTTCTATGAAGTGTCATGGATCCCCCAGTATAACCGTCTGTAATGTTCTATGGACTTCATGGATTCCCCAGTGTACCTGTAGTTCTATGGACTGTCATGGAGTTCCCCAGTGTACTTGTGTGTATGTCTATGAAGTGTCATGGATCCCCCAGTATACCCGTCTGTATGTTCTGTGGACTGTCATGGATCCCCAGTGTCCCAATCTGTATGTATATGGGTGTCATGGATCCCCAGTATACCCGTTGTATGTTCTGTGACTGTTCATGGATCCCCAGGTACCCGTCTGTATGTTCTATGGACTGTCATGGGTTCCCCAGTGTACCCGTCTGTATGTTCATGGACATGTCATGGATTCCCACTATACCATCTGTATGTTTCATGGACTGTCATGGATCCATCAGTGTACCTGTCTGTATGTTCTATGGACTATCGTGGATTCCCAGTGTACTGTTGTAGTTCTATGGACTGTCATGGATACCCCAGTGTACCAGTCTGAATTTTTTATGGACTGTCATGGATTCCGCATTGTATATGTTTCTGGACTGACATGGATCCCCCGTGTACCTGTCTGTATGTTCTATGGACTGTCATGGATCCCCGTATACCCTCTGTATGTTCTATGGATTGTCATGGATTCCCCAGTGTTACCGTCTGTATGTTCTATGGACTGTCATGGATTCCCCAGTGTACCTGCCTGTATGTGGATTCCCCAGTGTACCTGTCTGTATGTTGTATGGACTGTTCATGGATTTCCTAGTGTACCCGTCTGTATGTTCTATGGACTGTCATGGATTCCCCAGTGTACCTGTTGTATGTTCTATAGACGTCTTGGATTCCCCAGTGGACCTGTCTGCATGTTTTAGGACTGTATGGATTCCCAGTGTATCTTTCTGTATGTTCTATGGACTGTCATGGATGCCCCAGTGTACCCGTCTGTATGTTCTATGGACTGTCATGGATGCCCCAGTGTACCTGTAGTTCTATGGACTGTCATGGATCCCCCAGTGTACCCGTTGTATGTCCATGGAATGTCATGGATTCCCAGTGTACTTGTGTGTATGTTCTATTGAGTGTCATGGATCCCCAGTATACCCGTCTGTATGTTCTGGTATGTCATGGACCCCAGTGTCCCAATCTGTATGTTATATGGAGTGTCATGGATCCCCCAGTGTACCCGTCTGTATGTTCTATGGACTGTCATGGGTTCCCCAGTGTACCCGTCTGTATGTTCCATGGACTGTCATGGATTCGCCATTATACCCATCTGTATGTTCCATGGACTGTCATGGATCCATCAGTGTACCCATCTGTATGTTCTATGGAGTATCATGGATCCCACAGTGTACCCGTCTGTATGTTCTATGGACTGTCATGGATTCCCCAGTGTACCTGTCTGTATGTTCTATGGACTGATGGATCCCCAGTGTATATGTTCTGGACTGTCATGGATCCCCAGTGTACCTGTCTGTATGTTCTATGGACTATCATGGATCCCCCAGTGTACCTGTCTGTATGTTCTATGGACTGTCATGGATCCCCCAGTGTACCCGTCTGTATGTCCTATGGACTGTCATGGATTCCCCAGTGTACTTGTTTGTATGTTCTATGAAGTGTCATGGATCCCCCAGTATACCCGTCTGTATGTTCTGTGGACTGTCATGGATCCCCAGTGTCCCAATCTGTATGTTATATGGAGTGTCATGGATCCCCAGTGTACCCGTCTGTATGTTCTATGGACTGTCATGGGTTCCCCAGTGTACCCGTCTGTATGTTCCATGGAATGTCATGGATTCGCCATTATACCCATCTGTATGTTCCATGGACTGTCATGGATCCATCAGTGTACCCATCTGTATGTCTATGGAGTATCATGGATCCCACAGTGTACCCGTCTGTATGTTTATGGACTGTCATGGATTCCCCAGTGTACCTGTCCTGATGTCTATGGACTGATGGATCCCCCAGTGTATATGTTCTATGGACTGTCATGGATCCCCCAGTGTACCTGTCTGTATGTTCTATGGACTATCATGGATCCCCCAGTGTACCTGTCTGTATGTTCTATGGACTGTCATGGATCCCCCAATGTACCTGTCTGTATGTTCTATGGACTGTCATGGATCCCCCAGTGTACCTGTCTGTATGTTCTATGGACTGTTCAGGATTCCCAGTGTACGTCTGTATGTGGATCCCCCAGTACACCTGTCTGTATGTTCCATTGACTGTCATGGATTCCCCCAGTGTACCCGTCTGTATGTTCTATGCAGTGTCATGGATCCCACAGTGTACCTGTGTGTATGTTCTATGGAGTGTCATGGATCCCCCAGTGTACCGTGTATGTTCTATGGACTGTCATGGATTTGCCAGTGTACCCATCTGTATGTTCTATGGACCGTCATGGGTTACCCAGTATACCTGTCTGTATATTCTATGGACTGTCATGGGTTCCCCAGCGTTCCCGTGTATGTTCTATGGAATGTCATGGATTCCCCAGTGTACATGTCTGTATGTGGATTCCCCAGTGTACATGTCTTTATGTGGATTCCCTATTGTGCCTGTCTGTATGTTCCATGGACTGTCATGGATTCCCCAGTGTACCTGTCTGTATGTGGATTCCCTAGTGCACCTGTCTGTATGTTCTATGGACTTCATGGATTCCCCAGTGTACCTGTATGTTCTATGGACTGTCATGGATTTCCCTAGTGTACCCGTCTGTATGTTCTATGGACTGTCATGGGTTCCCCAGTGTACCTGTCTGTATGTTCTATAGACTGTCTTGGATTCCCCAGTGTACTTCTCTGCATGTTTTTTGGACTGTAATCGATTCCCCAGTGTATCTTTCTGTATGTTCATGGACTGTCATGGATGCCCCAGTGTACCCGTCTGTATGTTCTATGGACTTTCATGGATTCCCCAGTGTACCTGTATGTTCTATGGACTGTCATGGATTCCCCAGTGTACTTGTGTGTATGTTCTATGAAGTGTCATGGATCCCCCAGTATACCCGTCTGTATGTTCTATGGACTTTCATGGATTCCCCAGTGTACCTGTATGTTCTATGGACTGTCATGGATTCCCCAGTGGTACTTGTGTGTTGTTCTATGAAGTGTCATGGATCCCCCAGTATACCCGCTGTATGTTCGTGGACTGTCATGGATCCCCAGTGTCCCAATCTGTATGTTATATGGAGTGTCATGGATCCCCCAGTATACCGTCTGTATGTTCTGTGGACTGTCATGGATCCCCCAGTGTACCCGTCTGTATGTTCTATGGACTGTCATGGGTTCCCCAGTGTACCCGTCTGTATGTTCCATGGACTGTCATGGATTCCCCACTATACCCATCTGTATGTTCCATGGACTGTCATGGATCCATCAGTGTACCTGTCTGTATGTTCTATGGACTATCGTGGATTCCCCAGTGTACCTGTCTGTATGTTCTATGGACTGTCATGGATACCCCAGTGTACCAGTCTGCATGTTTTATGGACTGTCATGGATTCCCCATTGTATATGTTCTCTGGACTGACATGGATCCCCCAGTGTACCTGTCTGTATGTTCTATGGACTGTCATGGATCCCCCAGTATACCTGTCTGTATGTTCTATGGATTGTCATGGATTCCCCAGTTTACCTGTCTGTATGTTCTATGGACTGTCATGGATTCCCAGTGTACCTGCCTATGTGGATTCCCCAGTACTGTCTGTATGTTGTATGGACTGTCATGGATTCCCTAGTGTCCCGTTGATGTTATGGACTGTCTTGGATTCCCAGTGTAACCTGTCTGCATGTTTTATGGACTGTAATGGATTCCCCAGTGTATCTTTCTGTATGTTTATGGACTGTCATGGATGCCCCAGTGTACCGTCTGAGTTCTATGGTTACTGTACTGATGATGCCCAGTGTACCTGTATGTTCTATGGACTGTCATGGATCCCCCAGTGTACCCGTCTGTAGTCTATGGACTGTCATGGATTCCCCAGTGTACTGGTGTGTATGTTCTATGAAGTGTCATGGATCCCCCAGTATACCCGGCTGTATGTTCTGTGGACTGTCATGGATCCCCAGTGTCCCAATCGTATGTTATATGGAGTGTCATGGATCCCCCAGTGTACCCGTCTGTATGTTCTATGGATGTCATGGGTTCCCCAGTGTACCCGTCTGTATGTTCATGGACTGTCATGGATTCGCCATATACCCATCTGTATGTTCCATGGCTGTCATGGATCCATCAGTGTACCCATCTGTATGTTTATGGAGTATCATGGATCCACAGTGTACCCGTCTGTATGTTTATGGACTGTCATGGATTTCCAGTGTACCTGTCTGTATGTTCTATGGACTGATGGATCCCCCAGTGTATATGTTCTATGGACTGTCATGGATCCCCCAGTGTACCTGTCTGTATGTTCTATGGACTGTCATGGATCCCCCAATGTACCTGTCTGTATGTTGTATGGACTGTCATGGATCCCCCAATGTACCTGTCTGTATGTTCTATGGACTGTCATGGATCCCCAGTGTACCTGTCTGTATGTTCTATGGACTGTCATGGATTCCCCAGTGTACCTGTCTGTATGTGGATTCCCCAGTGTACCCGTTGTACGTTCTATAGAGTGTCATGGATCCCCCAGTACACCCGTCTGTATGTTACATTGACTGTCATGGATTCCCCCAGTGTACCCGTCTGTAGTTCCATGGAGGTCATGGATCCCCAGTGTACCCGTGTATGTTCTATGCAGTGTCATGGATCCCACAGTGTACCTGTGTGGATGTTCTATGGAGTGTCATGGATCCCCCAGTGTACCGTCTGTATGTTCTATGGAGTGTCATGGATCCCCCAGTGTACCGTCTGTATGTTCTATGGACTGTCATGGATTTGCCAGTGTACCCATTTGTATGTTCTATGGACTGTCATGGGTTACCCAGTATACCTGTCTGTATGTTCTATGGACTGTCATGGGTTCCCCAGTGTTCCCGTCTGTATGTTCTATGGAATGTCATGGATTCCCCAGTGTACATGTCTGTATGTGGATTCCCCAGTGTACATGTCTTTATGTGGATTCCCTATTGTGCCTGTCTGTATGTTCATGGACTGTCATGGATTCCCCAGTGTACCTGTCTGTATGTGGATTCCCTAGTGCACCTGTCTGTATGTTCTATGGACTGTCATGGATTCCCTAGTGTACCTGTCTGTATGTTCTATGGACTGTCATGGATTCCACAGTGTACCTGTGTGTATGTTCTATGGACTGTCATGGATTCCCCGGTGTACCTGTGTGTATGTTCTATGGACTGTCATGGATTCCCCAGTGTACCTGTCTGTATGTGGATTCCCCAGTGTACCTGTGTGTATGTTCTATGCACTGTCATGGATTCCCCAGTGTACCTGTCTGTATGTTCTATGGACTGTCATGGATTCCCCAGTGTACCTGTGTGTATGTTCTATGGACTGTCATGGATTCCCCAGTGTACCTGTGTGTATGTTCTATGGACTGTCATGGATTCCCCAGTGTACCTGTCTGTAAGTGGATTCCCCAGTGTACCTGTCTGTATGTTCTATGGACTGTCATGGACCCCCCAGTGTACCTGTGTGTACGTTCTATGGACTGTCATGGATTCCCCAATGTACCTGTCTGTATGTTCTATGGACTGTCATGGATCACCCAGTGTACCTGCGTGTACGTTCTATGGACTGTCATGGATTCCCCAGTGTACCTGTGTGTATATGTTCTACGGACTGTCTCCTCTGCCCGTGAAATTCTAACAGGAAAGACTCATTACCATGAATTAACAGAACTCTATAAGGGAGCGGTTGAGGGCGGAGACCCTCCCTGAGTGACGTGCGGTGATACGCTGACACACACAGCTTCTTCGCCGCTACTGATGCCTTAAAAAATGCCAACTCACAGAAGCGCGAGGATCACTGGGAAGTACTTTTCCAAACTACATCTCCCGTCTACCAACGCGAAAGGACTTTCCATCGAATCAATCGCTGCGTTCGGGGAAATGAGTGGGCGGGGACATGCTGGAAGTTTGACACGTCAATCGTTTAGTGATCGGGAGGAGCCTAAGGATGATAAGAAGGAGGCGTGGTAGAATCAGAAAAAAGCTCCCTCTGGTGTTAATTATTCATAAGGGTGGGTCTGTAGTGCACTGATTGGGTGAATCTGGTTTTAGTCCGTCTGCGTCATCACTTTGCCAGCTGATCGGAGTTTGGAGCCGGCTAGCTGGGAGTTGCGGTGAAGACAGGACAGGTCAGCGGGTGGGAGCGGTCACTGTGCTGGAGCCCGTGAGGTAGAACGGACAGACCAGAAAACAGTCCGACTGCCCTGATAGAAAATCTTTATGGTCCGTATCTGGTTGTGGGGATGGGGCTGTTAGGGTCAGGGTGAGGTTACAAACAGGGCTGTGCATTGGGTTGGTAGAGACATTGCGGTTTATGGATTGGGTGGCTGCAAAGTAATTCGGACTAGGGGGTCCTACCTTCTGCCTTGGCTGTTGTTAAACTGGAGTTCGTGATCTCCACCCTCAGCCGCCAATGGAATGGTCCGGGGAAGTGTACAGCTGGAGGGCAGAAGGTTGGATCTAATGCGCTGTGTCACAGGACAGGAATGGAAGTGCTATTGGGTGTGGTGAGTCGGATCTAAGAATCGATCCTGTTTAGATTTCTTTTGGCGGAGGATGCTGGGAAATGCAGTTATTTTAAAGGACATCACAAGGCTATACTAGGAGTTCCTGGGAGTTGGGTTGGGTCAGTGTCCGAGAAGCCATTGGTAATGAAGAGATTGGGTTAATGGGATTTGGGTATTGTGGTTATTCCTATGGCATTGATTGTCTGGCCTGTATTGTGCTGTCACTGTATGAATGGGTGTGTCTGTCTATTGGTTGCATAATGGATATGGTGATAAGGATGGGGGGGGTGAAATCAGTAGGTCACTGATCAGTCAGCCAAGGAAAGGTGAAGGGTTAATGGGCTGTGGGTGTTTAGCTCCTTCACTGCTGGTTTAATGATCATGACCTGTACAAATTGGTGGTAGGTGTGGGGTTGAGATGAAATATGTTTAAGAAATTGTGGATATTTTTGATGATTGAAAAAGGGCATTGGTGTTTGGCATGGCTGGTGGTGGGTGTGGTAGGTAAGCTGGTGGAAACACAAGGGCCTAGGAAATATTGGGTGTGGGGAGAAACAAGAGGTAGGTGGTTGAAATGTGGCACAGTGGATATGGTTGGCTGGAAAAATGTTAAAGTGGTTGGCAGATGAAGGGTTAAAATGTGACATGTAGGATATGGGAGGAAAGTATGTGACAATGGATAAGGTAGGTGATTAGGATACTGGAATGTGGTATGGTGGATAAAGTAGGTCAATTATGAGTGGGGCATAGTACATGGCCGGAATGCAAAATTGTGCTATTAGGAGTGAGAACGTTGTGTGGCATGGGTTATAGGGCAGGTAAGTAATTTAAGGTGGATGGCTACAGTGTGTAGGCAAATAGGATTTTGGTTTTGACAAATAGGAAACTAAAAGAAATGTGGTATGGTTACCTTGTGGTATGTTGTATGGTGGTTTTAGTGGGGAGGGTGCAAGTTTTAAACTGTTTTTAAGGGCACTGTTTTGTTGTGACAGTTAAAGGAGAAACCTAAGAGTTCATTCTTCCCCATTTGCTGTATCCAGCATAGGGCTTAACATTTGTACCCTCACCACTGGGAGTACAGCAGATAAGCCGACAAGACATAATTCATACCTGCAAGGTGCCCCTTCAGTACTTTGCTCTACAAGAAGTGCATTTTCCCCAGAAACTGCGCTGGGTCATGTTCCTTGGCCCAAGGGAGGGGCAAGGCCAGATCAATTATTTGCAGGTAATGTTTTTTGCCGTACTCCCAGGGGTAAGGATAGAGAATTCAAGGCCCTCATCCTGGTTGAAGTAGATCAGAGGGGGTTGAATTTATCATTATGTTTTCCAGAAAGTATAGTTTGATTTTTAGATATGAACAGGGCAGGAAATCAATTTATGAAGTTTTGAAGAAGAAATTACATGTTAAAGTACAACCACCCTAGTGAGGTAATCAAGCGAGTAGCTGTTGTATTGCTCTATGGGCTTCTACAGATTAAGCTTTAATAGATTAATATTTAGTGCCTGATAATGCGGTCCCTCACATTTAAAGGATTGGGCCACACCCAGCTCATAAATGTGTCAAAATGGACCTACCCTGGCCTCCTAACGGTAAGAACAAGTTACAACATGTCCCATCTTGGCCACACCCCATCCTTCTCCATTTATTACCTTTTTCTTTATCATTCACTTACCATTTCTTGTTCTTTCTGACCCTCAGAATTGTATGATTTCTACTTCTTGCATTGCATGTTATCTGCCCTTTCCTCACAAATGTTTATTGCTTTAAAAAATGTAATTTTCAGCATAGCTCCATGATATTTCAGGTGGGGCCAAGCAAGTAGCTATTTATTTCTTCAAGAAATGCTAGGCATTGTAGTTGCAAAAAGCTAAGAAACATGGGTTGAATCTCCCAGCCTTCCATATGTTGTACATTCTGTGTACTGTCTGCATGCCTCCCATGCAATTGATCCTGTTTGCTTTGCTTTCTGTCTGAAGCTCTGATTCACGGTTATGCAACCTGCTGTTACTCAACTTAACACTGGGGGTGATGGAAATCCAGGCCCTTACTAGGCTCCTGTCCCAAAGAAAGATAATAACAAAAGTGAAATTTAACCCCTGTATCTACTAGAAGGCCATTGCATTGCATGCTTACGTTGGTATTCGGTTTGTGTTCGGTTTCTAAAGATCTTGTCCTATACAGAATGCTGTACCTCCTGCTGATCATTCTCCTTGCAGTTGTTTTTAGCATCAAAACAATAATTTCCAGTTTTTGAAAACTGGAAGTTCTACAAAGCCATTAAATAAAATATTAACTGGAACAGCCATATACTGCTTTATCCTTTTTACTTGTCAGCTGCACGTAAATTATTCAAATAATGCAAAAGTATCATTTTGATATTTGTTCATTTCACTGAATTACTTAATGTATGGTAAATGGTATACATTTTATTTACTTATTGGACTAAGTTTAGTTTTTGCAGTAAAATTTAGTGAACACTAAACTATAAATAGCCCTGCATAAATTCTAATTAAGTAGATTCATTCTTTAGCTATAGATATATTTGATCCCAGATCCTGATACACAGCTGCACATGCTCAGTGCATTATTCTAGCCCCTTCTCTTCCTGCTTAAGCTGTCAAGTAACTACTTGCTGACCTTCCTGTAACCTCTGTGATCAAGACTGATTGGTTTGAAAATCAATCACTAGGTAGGAGGGCATAAGAAATCAAAGTTAGGACCCTGCAGAATTTCAGGTGATATCGCTACAATGTTGCTGACCTTTTGTTTGTTTGTTGTTGTAAGTTTGAGCTGTGAAAGGAGTTCTTGAATCTATTCGGGTCTAATTATCTTTCAGATTAAGTTCTCCAATAAAAGTAAATGCTACTTAATTACATTTATTGGTCTTTGTATTGGCTTAAATTCTGCCCTCTTGAACACCACTAAATATATTTTGCGTTTGATACAAGACTTTATTACTTAATGTTCTACATGAATATCTAGCTCTGTTAGTTATTTATGAACCTTACAGAAATACTAAATGTCGGCCCTTCACTCGGGCTTGTTCATGTTTTTCTTGATTCCCCCATATATATGTTCTTTCCTTTCTATGGTCTCTTGTGCTGGGCCCACAATTGTTTAAAACAAATAATTTTATGTGGTGGTTAATAATTGAACTTTAGGTGATATATTTCTTCAAACTGATAAACTCAAGAAGGCCCTGCCCCCTCCATAAGGTGTTTGTGTATTATAAACAGTCTACTTACAACATGGGTCATCCATTGGGTGCTGTTGGGTATCTATTGGGTGACTTGTCTGCGACTTTTTTTTTTTTTTAAACTGAAGAAAACTGATTATTAAAGGGACAGGGAAAGTAAATAAATCCAATGGCTTTCAGGTTGGCCTATTCACAGCGAGGTAGGAATTAAACTTTAAAGTTACTTTACTGGAATTATATTTCCTAGACATTCATGGGAACTTATGCAGAGTAGAACTGCTAAAATTCCCATCTATTTGCAATGAGTTACTGTGTCAAGATAATAGTGGTGGCTTCACAGGTTTTGCCCATGCAGCTGCTACAAACAAATACAGTGGTTGCTGCTTTTTTATCATGACTTTTTAACACAATCAAATAGCTGGAGTTAGGCTGGGTACACATAGGCCAGTATTTCCAAGTTGAAATATTGCAGCAAATACAGGCCACGCGATCAGGCAAAATTTACTGTGATCTGCTTAATATTGCTTGAATTGAAAAAATATTGGTCCATGTGTACTCCTCCTAAAGGTGACCATACACATGGCTGATCCCGACAAATCCTGTTAGATGCCCAGTTTTGGCAAGGTGTGGGGTCGAAAACAACTAATAATGCAGATGAACTACTGCTGAATGGTTGATATTTCTGGACAGAAAATTGTCCCTGTATATGGGCAAACGAAAGATCATTTTGTATAAAGTATACGGTATATGAAAAATCTTTGCTTTTGTATTTGAGATTCATGCAATCCAATGTGTATGGGCACCTTAAGTTACACTTGGGTGAGTTCTCTGTAAATCTGTCGGTCTGAATTGTGCAGGATGTACAAAAAAAAAAACTTAAATCGACAACCAATGTGGGTGGTAAAGATTTCACCAGTAAAATATTTCAGACTGGACATATCCCTAAAGCCAGGTAACCAATGTGCTTAGAAATTTACTTGTGGACAATTTTTTAGAGGGATTTCTATGGAACCAGCTGCTTGACTTGCACCTGATTTGTCTACAAGAAATTATTAAATTTAGAATATCATTATATGTTTTTAAGATTTCTTTTAGCCGGTGAGAATGCTTAAATAAGAGGTTATGAGTCGGTTATGAGTAGTAGGTGAGAGCTACAGAAGTTCACTGTATTTTCTCTTCAGTTGAATCATTTTACAGGCATCGAAGTGCTTGGAGCACTTCAGGTTATTATTGTGCATTCCATTGATGTGCTTTTTTTAATAAGTTTGGTCTTGATAAACTTGTCATAGATAACAATACTCTATATTCTAGGCTGGAGGCTTTTTACATAAGAGACATTGAAATGGGTGTGACCACCCTCACAGTAGTAGTCCATTATTTTGGCAGATACGTTGGTGAAGCAGAAGAATTTCTGATTGTCATTCCAGCCCCTGTTGACACCAGTAATCACCTTCTGATCTTAAAGTCTTTTTGCTTCAACTATTTGTGACATCAATAGGTGTGTTCCCCACCCATTGGTAATTACACACGTACTCAAGTAAAACTACTCAAGTTTTATGTGAATAGGATCCACTCAAGCACACCAAACGTGGCAATGGCCTATAATAGGTAGGTGTAATACTCACAGCCCACTACCCATAGGCTAATATAATCCAATGTACGGTATGTAGACAAATGGAGGAGCACTCTACTTAACACAATCTGTGATTATTTATTAAGCAAAAAAAAAACAAGTATCTTTTTGTTTAATAAATAATCACAGATTGTGTTAAGTAGTGTGCTCCTTCATTTGTCTGCATGCATCAAGTTTATTTGACAGGAGACAGAGCGTTTACAGACCTAGAATGTTGCTGAATATGCATGGACATAGCTGCCATATACAGTATGTAGCTTTTTTCGTCACTTATTCAGTCACTAAAAAAAAATATGCTGTTGGGATATAACTTAATTACTGTCCTCTACTTATGTTCAGCTAAACATTAGTATTAAACCTAGCATTATATATTAAGGGTTTTTATTAGCATTCACTTTGTTTACAATATCATTTGTCTGTGAACTGCATCTTAGAAATGGATCCCAGTTTCAAAAACACATATTTTTATTGTTCCTTCTTCCTTTCTTGGGTGTTTTTTTTTTGTCATGGTAAAGGTGCCAAATGGTTTAAATGTTGCAGTGTCACACATGATGTAATCCAACAAGGAAAAACTAGTGATCCTGTCCTGTTTAATCCTATGACTGTGACTCATCCTATGATGTGAGAAAAACTAAGCTCATAAAGTAACTATTTAGGTCAGGGGTGAAAGCCACCAATTGGTATTAGTGTTCTGTAAAACGTGCTCCTTATTGAAAGGAGATTGCAGTTTTACGATTTAATTTTTTTTTTTTTAATTTCCAGCTGTGGTAAAATCAAATGGGACTTTATGAAATTGTTATTAACATGTTTGATAATACACTACAATGACCAGAAAGTGGATGTGTGTTCACACTGCCTTGTTTAACTTGTTTGTGTTGTTCTATTACATTCGGCTCTGTAAATGTTCTAATCATCTGCCTGGTTACAGATTGCTTCAGCCCTGAGGTCTAATTTCCTATGTGGCTTAGGTTCACTTAATGGCCACTGAGTTGAGAACATACAAATAGAGGATTTACAATAAAATCAAATGTAGGTGGAAAAAATTCTTAAAACAATGAAGGGATGAATATTTTAGTCCAGAATATTCCATCATAGTCACATTGACCCTCAATTGTGTGAAAGAAATTTATTAAATCTTTCTGCCTTGCAAATGTTGTACTAAACTGTACAGGACGTCAGGCTCAGTGCAGGATGGCTCCTCCTTACAAAGTGATTTATAATGACTTTGAGCTATGAAATGGCAAATTAGGTTTTATGATGAGAAATGCGAAGACCTATCCTAAATGCAATAGTATTAGGAGTTGAGTAGAGAAGGGATTTTCCATGTAAAAAGGAGCATAGTGTTGACTGTTAAGAGAGAAAAGAAGCACTTGAAGGAGCCTTGGATGGCTTCTTGGTCATACAGAATATCTAGGGTTAAGGTGGTCATACACATGTGATTACGATCATGTGTTTGTAACTGCATAAACATCCCTGGTCGATTTCCTCCCCCCCCCCCATGCAACATAGGTATCAGTCAGCCATGCACCTGTACACTGGGCCAATTGTATTAGCACTCTCCACCCAAATAAAGGGAGCCTTTATGGACCAAAGGAAATTTTCCATATGAAATGATCAACTGTAATGCCGACAGTGGTAATTCATCAGCACTGGTTGGGTGTAAAAAAAACTACTTTTTTTATGTTGGGGATGCTGAGTTTTGCATGAAGGTATTGTACTTGGACTATTGTCAAAACATAAAATAAATTTGTAATTATTTGTGTATGAAACATAAAGGAACCTAAAGCTGGGTACACACTAATGATAAAGAGACAGTTCCCTTGGACGTTGGGATGTTCAGTCGGCCAAGGGAACGATCAGAACTTACCGTAAAAATTTTGCTCGCCTGCCCCCTGTAAGTATAGGGAGCCAGCCGCGGTTGTAGGCATTGTGGCAGTCCCTGAACAATCTATGTTTGGGACTGTGTGTGATTAATGTTTACATTAAAATAAAAAAAAACTCTCAAATTTACAGTGTGTAACCAGCTTAATGCCTCAGAACAACACTGAATCAGAAGGCAGGGTATGATGGGGCTTGTACTTTATTTCAAACTATACCAGTATTACGCACATGCCCAGTGCTAAGATACTGCAGGAACATGTTACAGCAGGTCACACCTACTAGTAGTCACCAGCCAGTTCTGTTAAACTCGATTAGGCAAAGGAGCATATTACTGAAGTCAGGAGGTGTGGACAGACCATACATGTGCACACAGTTATCTTATACAATTTTTAAAAAAAAAATTAACTGTTTTAAGACCGCAATCCATGATGCTGCATTCCTGACTTTTCTTTCCCAAAGTTCTCCTTTAATCAAAGCAAAAAGGCACCTGTCTACACCAGGAATTGGCAGCTCTTGTCTCTTTAGGCAAATTATATACAAGCAGATTTTTGAGCCCAGTCAACCGTTCATCATTATCAACCACTCGGCCAGGCTGAAGTGGCATTGGTCATGGCAAAATCGATCGTGTGGTCAATAGGAGACTGCATGATTAGTTGGGATTTACTGACTTTCATCACATATCGGCCAACAGAATCCAAAAAAAACACCTACGACATCTTGGGCCAACCGACCAAATTGACGAAATATGAGTCGTTCGCACCAAAATATCTGCTGGTGTTCCTAGCCTAAAAGTGTATATAAACATGGAAAAGTATTCCAAGTTAGAGTCCAACAAGTAGCCAATTAAATATACATACAAAATAGATTGGGTATGCACTAAGCCTTTTATTTTTATGTAGCCCAATGATTGTTAAAAGATGACAGACAGAATCTATAAGGCTGGGTACACGCCAGCAGATATTTACGACTAACCAATAGTGCCATGGATCGGTCGGCCGGAAATATCTGCTGGTGTGGGGCGGGCAGCTGGCCACAACCAAGCTCGGTTGCTCATTCGGACAAATGGGCGATCAGGTCCGTTGGTAAATCACAGCCGATCATGCCGTTTCCTATGGGACTGCGCGATCAATTGTGACCGACAGTCATTTGTTTTGGCCAAGCGCTTGGTTGGGACAAAAAATAGCCCCATGTGTACCCAGCCAAAGATTTAGTCTAATTGTTTTTTAAAGACCACCCTACACATAGTCCAGAGGGTTCTCCTAAGTTTAGGAAGGATGTTTGGGACTGCCACATTTCCTTCATCCACAGCCGACTCCCAGTACCCAGTGATGGTGAATGTTCAACAGCCCCAGGATTCTGTCGGAATTGCCCCTTTATCATGCAGTAATTGTTCTCTTTTCTAGAACTTTTCTTTTAATTCTCTTTCCCCAGTCCAGAGGGTTAAGGAATGTGAAGGACTTTCTTTTCTAACTTTAATATTGCTGGCCTTGTTAACTTGAAACTGAGCTAAAAGCTGGATAAGTGAGAGCAGCCCTGGAAAAGATTATGGTAATGCAAGGAGGAGTCCCTGCTTAAAACAAAGTGTATACGACACCAAGGGGCCGTCAGCTGGGTTGGAATTCATATCATATGTGGTAGGCATGTGTGGAATGCCTGGAATCCCAACCCCTGTCCCATCAAGGCACGCAAAAGGGAATGTGGTCTGGGTGTCTGACTGTTCTAGCAGATGTATCTGTTTGCAAGGTGAGAGGTGTAAGTGTGTTTAGAGGGGTTGCATTTATACAGTAAATATTCATAATCCCTAAATTAAAATAAAACTAATATATGCATATCTTTGAGAGTCGGCAAAGTTAATTTTGGCAGCGCTTTGCTAAATCTTGGATGATTTTCCAGCATTCCTTAATGATCTTAAAAAGGAATCTTGGTTTACTGTGGTAGGAATATAATACTTCATAGAAGAAAAACAAACCATTTTCAATGCAATTTTCCAAGGCTGGACAAAAGAATCTGTCAGTCATTGCTCTCCCAACCCCTCCACTGTACATTAAAATATTTATTTATTGGGTATAGTTATATACAATGATAAGGGGGGTGGGGGTGCGGGAGAGGGAGTTCTGCAGAGGTTATTGCAAGGCACAAAGTTTTTAATTGTCTGTGTTGAGTAAGAATTATATAAATACAAAGAAATGATAATCAATGCACATTCCTCCTAGGCCCCATACAATATTATCTGTCCTTCTAAAATATATATATATTTTAGAAATATATATATCTATAGTTCTAAAATATATATTTTTTGAAATATATAAAAAAAAAATATATATATATATATATATATATATATATATTTCTAAAAAGAAAATTAATCCGGTGAAATATAAAAGGCTGGTATTTCATTTAATGATTAAATCATAAATTCTGACACCCTTTATAGAGCAGACCTCGCACTAAGAATTTTGCAGATAGAATTTCTAGAGCAGCACTTGCCAGAATTTTTTATGGTTACTTTCCATTGTAGTGAATGGAAATGTTGCTGCAGTGATACAAAGCCAAGTTATCTCCCATAACATTCCTGTCAGTGTCTTCAAGTGATAATCACACCCTAGTTACTACACATGACTGTTAATGATCATTGACTACAAAGCAAAGCAATCGGTGAAAATTCTTGGCAGTGCTTAAAATGCCCAATTTAGCATCATTCTTAAAGGGGAACCGTCAAATGTATCAAATGTAGGAACAAAGGGTTATATTAAACAACACATTACAAATTGGGAGGGCAGAAGTGGATTATATTTGTAGCTGTGGCCCAGAGCTGTAAGTCTTAAGTTAGTCTGTCTGGCCAGTGTGTACACACTTGGGCCCAATTTTCTCTCAGCAGACCCACCATCAATATGACATTGATTGGTACGATTGACTGAGTACAGTGTGGGGTATTCTTAATATGGTAGTAAATATGCAGAAATACTGAGACAAGGATTTTCCCAGATATCTTCCTGTGTGTGCTTATAAATTTGACACCATTATGCCATTTCCATCAATAACAGTATTCTTGTTCCAGCTAAAGAATTTTAGTCTGTTTTTACAGGTCCTGCTGAAATGAATGGGAAACTATAGTGTATGTTGCATGTAGTGGTGAAGATCTGGACATTTATCTCCAAATGGCAGCAGATCACTGGTGGATTCCATTGGAATCTGTTGTGAAACTGCGACTGAAGTTGCACAAAGTTCTTTTATTGTTAGCAATTCCTTGAAGGATAAAGGAAGGAAGAGAAAAGTGCTGAACCACTAGAAGTAAAGGGGAACTTACCTGTTGCATGTCACATTTCAGTATTCACTGCATAGGGAAGTTCTTTCCTGGAAGGTGCTTCCCTAGAGGAAAGAGGTCCAGTTGTGCGTGTTATTTACAGTTCGCTATTCATGTTGTTTTTTTTCTTTGACCTGTGCCTGAACATATAACTAGTATGTTGCTTTTGTGTTTAACACTTAAATAGTTAAAATTTAAAAAAGGTTTGATAACTTTGAAAAATGTCTGTCAGCAGTAAGTTACCTAAGATTAGATTCATGTGCTATTCCTGTGTCCAGTTTCCATTTTGCTTTGCCTGATGATAATGGCTGACTGGCCAAGAGGCTCACTGCTCACAATCTGGGAGATTCAATAAAAGTTCTTATCGTTAAAAATGGTGCTAATTTTGCCCCAACCAATCAGATATTATTTAACATTTGAAAGTTAACATGTGATTGGTTGGGGCAAAATTAACACAATTTTTAACGATAAGAACTTTTATTGAATAACCCTGAATGTTTCTAAGGGGTTGTGCAAAGCAACAAAAATAGAAGTTGTCGGTGTTCTGTTATTCTCCGATCTCACATTTGCCAATTTTTAGTTGTATCCAGCTAGATGAGAACTAAAGCTTACTTTTACAAAAGAGAAGATGGAAATCCAGCACACTGATTTGTATATAAGCTTCATGTTTTCAATAGTATGGCTCTAAAATATGCAGAGAATGTCAGCTCTGTATAGGATCTAATTTTATGCTTCAAGATTGAGGAACCTGCAGCGGTGTTACTCTGGGTGTCACTTTATTTTAAATAGCATATTGGAACTGAAAGTGAATTCTGATCATGTTTTTGAAGGGATACAATGATTTGTTCTTGTATAGTTTAGAATGAAATGGAGACTACAGCATGACTTTAGTAAATTGTTATTTAAAGGGCAATTATAGTGAGAAAATAGTTTTTTTTTTAATTCCTTCTAATGTATCCTATAAGTCATCCCATCCACCAGGGTACCTTTAGTTTCTTTAAATTCTACATAGTCTCCGAGATATAAGCCTTTGAATATGCTGTGATTTGTATGAGCTGCTACCTCATCTGTCACTCAAAGGCACACACCCACACAATCCAAAGCTCCCCTGCAGTACTGTCACACACTCTCTCACCCACACTATATGTACCATGTGCAACATATAGTCAAATGCTGTAGTGCTAAACACAATCAATAAACCATTAACCCAGCAATATGAGCATAACACACTATAAAACAGCCCCTCCCCCCAAAAAAATCTTGTATACATACAAAACCAGTGACTCAAATGGAACACTAATACAGTATATATAATACAGTAATACAGACTATATACCAAACAAGACACACAGTGCAATCTATGAAATATATAGACTAAAGCAACTGAAATGTAACAGGACAACAAGCAGTGTCACTGTGTTTGTGAAGGTCTCACTACAAGCTGCTGTTACACTGACTCTCTCTTCAGTGATTATGATCTCAGCTAAGCAGGGGGAGAGATATGAACTTTAGGTAAAAAGTAAATAACAATTAGCAAAGTTAGAGAACAGGCAGAGTTCAGTAACTTACTTGTAAAGAATCTCAGCACCACTTGTCCTCCTCTCTCCCCCTCTGCCCCTCCCTTCAGCATATTGCTACTTTATTCCACACTTTGATTGCTTGCAGTCTAGCTCTGGAAGGGAGGGGTCAACAGGATGTCAGCACTTCATTTAAAGTCCTTTCAACTGACAATGCTCGGACTCTGTATACAGCCCGTCACTGCTTGAGGGGGAGTAGACAGAGAGGGGAGGGGGACTATACAGCTTGGTACAAACTTCTGCCAGTGTGAAGAAACGAAGCCACACAGAAACATGAAAGTAAGGCAGCTTATACTAAGTGATCTATACATTGTATACAGACAAAGTTTTTTTTTCACTATAGTTGCCCTTTAAAGATCAGTGTGTGTATTCAGTTCAGTGAAATAATTTTGTTAATCACTATAACTTTCCTATAAGTGTGTATTTAAAGTCGCAGTTAGAGCCATGTTAACCTCTGTAGATGACTCTTAACTCATTGTACACTTATTGCTGTTGTTTTTGTTTTGCAGAACAGGTCCCATCTATTTCTGGCTGACTAGAAGCAGTTCTTCAGTGGCAAGCTTTATGTTCATCCAAAAAGGCTAAAGCTGCCAGTTGAAGAACTGTTGAAAGTGGCTACTGTTCATCTGGGATTATCGGCATTTAAAAGAATGGCAAATGCAGCCGACAGACTTTCTGGTGAGTATTAGACCTGCTGTGATTAATCTCTGTCTGTTTTTTTTGTTGGTGAAGCCATTTATTTACCGTATATACTCGAGTATAAACCGACCCGAGTATAAACGAGGTACCCAATTTCACCTAAAAAAATCAAATAAAAGTTGTTGACTCGAGTATAAACCGAGGGTAGAAACTTGGCATTCAAGATGTTTGGAAACTACAACTCCCAGCTAATAAAGCATGCTGGGATTTGTAGTTTCCAAACATCTTGAATGCCACCCTCACTTGGCATTCAAGATGTTTTGGAAACTACAACTCCCAGCATGCTTTATTAGCCCACAGGTACAAACTGAACTGGGTGGGAGGGTGAGGGTGGCATTCAAAATGTTTGGAAACTACAACTCCCAGCATGCTTTATTAGCTGGGAGTTGTAGTTTCCAAACATCTTGAATGCCACCCTCACTTGGCATTCAAGATGTTTGGAAACTACAACTCCCAGCTAATAAAGCATGCTGGGAGTTGTAGTTTCCAAAACATCTTGAATGCCACCCTCCCACCCAGTTCAGTTTGTACCTGTGGGCTCTCTTCATCCAGGAGCTGGGGCTCTCCTACATCCAGGGCTTCCTGGGACTGTGTGCTGGCATGAAGGTAAGGTCCTCTCCATTCCGGCAGCAGCGTCCTCCCATTCCGGCAGCCGCACGATCATTCCATGTACTGGCGTGCCGGCTGACGTCACTAATGGGCACTGGGGAGTGACGTCGGCCAGCGCGCCAGTACATGGAATGATCGTTCGGCGGCCGGAATGGAGAGGACGCTGCTGCCGGAATGGAGAGGACACTGATCTTCAGAGGTGGATGACTCGAGTATAAACCGAGTCCAAGTTTTCAGGCTGAAAACTCGGTTTATACTCGAGTATATACGGTAAATATGTTTCAAAATATGGGCCATGAGATCCTACAATTGCATTTGTGATCATACATATGCCAAAATGATACCATTGCAGTAGTTTGTTACTTTTACAAAAACCCGTGGTATCTGAACTTTTCTTTTTTTTTTTTTTTAAAATACTGCCCAGTGTGAGAAATAGTGAGAGTTAGTTAACCCTTGCTTTTAGCTTTTTATTGGCAAACTATATCACAAATAGCTTTTATTTTGTTGTTGGGTTTTGTGTTTGCTTTAGCTTTTAATATTTTTTATGTTGATCTAAAATCCATAATTACTTGAAAGACCAGATCAAATGTTAAAAAAGTTTTAAAGCCTTATTAAATGTATGTAAGTTAACCTGAAAACTCTAACCTGCTCTGTAAAAGGTGCAAGTTTAACCAAGCCACGTGCCTGTACCTTGGCCATTAGAACCATGCGCACATTGGGGTCATTCCCACTAGCAAACCAATTGTCTCTGAATGCTAAACCTCCCCTACGCTGTTAAGTTGCTATTACCACAGTAACCCCTCACTGTAATTATTAAAGTTTTTATATAAATTTATTTCATAATATAAAAAAATCTAATATTACACATAACAAGCATCCTGTTCCCAATATTTTACTGTCCACTTGTGCATAATGAATGCAAAATGCCACTTCCTGACTTGTACTTGCCCTGTAACATGGAAGCATCCAACAACCAAACTGGCCAATAACAATGCGGTTTGCTTGTACCTTTTCCTGTCCACACGTCTTTACCTAACTTCACAATTTTCTAATCTTTCACAACAAAACCCACATATTTTTTTTGCATTTCGTTGCCCTCTTCAAACCTAATTTATAGCAGACCTTTTCGAACTTCTAGTTGTTTTAGTGTTCACAATTCCTCACTGTGTCTGATGAAGACTTGCATCTTATAAGAACTCTTTATACCCCTTTTAAAAGGAAATTGTTTATAATTCTGTTAAAACCTGCAGAGATTTTGTTGTAAAAAAACACACAACGTAAATCCAAAATATGGTTCCTAGCACTCCCAGGAGGATTTCAACGTTGCAGTAATACAAGGTAATTCAAAATGGAACCAGGAATGTTCTCCAGAATTGAACATTTTCTTAACTTTATTTAGTTTAAAACTATAATAAGTTATTTTCTCTTTGGACTCATGATATAGCTACAGGAAAAGATTTTTCTTCTCTCTTAATTATCCATAATTTTGACTTTCTCAGCCATAAAATTGATTGTTTACTGTTATATTAACCCTTGTTTTTTTATTGCAGATAAAGGCATCATTAAAAAAATGTACTTTGTTTGGAGTCTTTTTTTTTTTTTTTCTAGTCTGTGTTTTATTGATATAAATCTCACTACAGCTTGATGAGCCATGTTTTTTTTGGATAGTCCTGTGCCTTTAAAAGTAGCTGATTGCCGTGCTGTGGCGCAACCTATACCAGATAGTTCCCTAGAACTGGTCACTTTGGCATTTGTAGCTCTGCTGATGCACATAGGAAGTTCAAATATGACTATGAAGGTGGCACTGGAACTGGGTGGTGTTTTGCATTACTTTATGGCTAGCTAAATATATATCTTAAGCTTAACAAAACTTAATAATGAACAGTTTTCCCAAATAATGGGGATGGGAAATGTTTATATGAAAATTCTTCCATGAAAATGGATGCAATTGTTTTGCTGCTCCTTCTCTTCTTTCTATGCTCCTTAGCTGCTGACACCTTCTGTTCTTCTAAATATTTGACACCAAAATCAAAGATCTGAATGTCAATATTACCAGTCAAAGAGGACCATTGGAGATGGGAAGGGAGTTGGTATTAGACTTAAGCTCTTCTTTAGTGCTGGTACACACCGATAGATAAAATCTTGTTGGTAAACCCAGCAGCTGACCGATCATATAGTGACTGATTGTGATTAATTTATACAGACATTTGGTCCAAAAATACCTGATCTAATATAGTGAAGGAATACACAAGTGGATAGGATTAGTTATACAAAAATGTTAGCACCTGCTATGAACACTGCATCACCTATGTAACAATACTACTATTAGTATAAAATTGATGGTTTTCCTTAAAGGACAACAATATAAAAAAAAAAAAATCACCCTGATTACATGTCCACATTTCCAGCTGCTGAAATCGCTTACTTACTTACTCACATTTACAGCCGTGCTGCCCTCCATTAGATATCACACAGCAAAGATGAGTGCTAAAGGCCCACCTCCTAGACGGCCCAGGGCCATGGTTAACATGGCACACTAGTCATTGGTTGGTGGGAATGTCTGTTACAACCTCTCTCATCCTCCTCTGTCAGTCAAACAAACTTGAAATCTTCTGTTGTTGGGATACAGCCTACATAATCAAGCTGATCAAGGATGGGTGGAGGAGTGTTTTCTCGCATGCTAGCTTTAAGTGACAGTTAGAGGCAGACAGAATCGTTACGCCCCCTTGACAGCATGGCTAATTGAAGGATAATTAAAGGCAGAGAGAGGCTCAAAATTGGGGGAAAATGAATGGGGAGGGCTGCATACCTTTTACTCTTTTTAAATAAAAAATGCATTGAGGCAATACAGTTTTCCTTTAAATTGTGTTAACAGCCATTCTAATGTTAAATGGCAAGTTCAGTGGAAAAATACATTTGTATTACTTACCTGTGTATTGTACATATTGTCCTTTATTATTTTTTTTTAAAATCATACTCTTTGCTAGCTGTGGTTGGTAGTAAGCTGCCATTTCGGTTCCTGCAATAGCCCCCAGGATGCTTACTTACTTGAAATCTTTCTAATAGTGTTTTTTTACTGATTGGACATTGAATGGGTCAAACATGCTCATATCTCCCCTGAGCAACTGAATCAACCCAGATACTGAGACCATAACAGACACAATTAGGGGTCCTACAAACAGGAAATCAGTACTTTGAAATTATTTATGTACAGGGAATGTCCTGGATGGGCAGATTATGGTCCTTGAAATGAGAAAACACTTATTAAAAGCATGTGCTGAAGTTCATGAAGGTTGTCATTTAGGTCTTAGTATATCTACAGTATTCAGTTAGATCGACTAGGCTTGAAGTCTTGTTCCTTTAAAGGATAAGTGCACTGTAAAATAAAGTTATGTTCATTTTGAAGCTGCAGCTTTAAAAATACTGTTGCCTTTTTTTTTTTTTTTTTTTTTATTAACCTATGCCCCTCCAGAGCCTACCTTTGCCTTGAAAGTTGCTGAAATCTTGTTACTGGTTTGCTGAATGTTAAGCTCCACCCCTCTGAGATTTCCTCTGCTTTCTCCTGCTTAAGCCTCAACACGGAACTCACAGGCATTACTGTTTGAGGCTCAAGCAGGAGAGTGCACGGAACTCACAGGCATTCAAGGCACAAAGCTTGGCTCTGGAGGGGCATAGGTAAAAAAAAATATGGCAACAGTATTTTTAAAGCTGCAGCTTCCAAATTAACGTAACTTGATTTTACAATGCACTTATCCTTTAAAGAACTGCGCATAGTTCTCCAATCACAGACCTGGCTTCTGGCTATTGAGAGTCTATTTCTGGACATTTTTGTCTTACCTCCCGTTCTTCATTAAAACCTGCAGGAGCCGGGAATGAAGGGAAGGAACTTACCCGGTCTCTTTCTTCTTGGCTGTTCTGACTGCATGCACATACAGTAGGAAATATTAAATGATTCCTGGCCCCTTCAGGTTTTATTGAAGAATGGGAGGTAAGACATAGCTCCTTTACCTCCTGTTCTTCAATAAAAGTGAATAGCTCAGACTCCTTTTCCCTAGTGGAGATACGCTTTAACTGACCTTGCCGGTGTTTTGTGACAATGGTTGTCAAATCACGACACGACTGTATACTACCAAAAATATGAATGTACAACGCAGCCAGTAAAACCTGTAATAAGGGTAATAACTGGTACCATAGGTTCAGAAATAGACCAAATAGTGTTAAACCCTGTACATGCTTTCAAAGAATGAACAGAATACTAATGAACTAATCCAATTTTATTGGGCTGATAAAGAATTTAGATATTTGATTTTTTTATTAAAGAATCATGCCAGTTGTTTCACCGGAGCATTTCCGATCGTTAGTAGATTCAAAAAGTCATCTGACCTGTAAGAAAAAAGTGATCAGTGTAATAACAACCATACATTATTTTATTTGTGCAGTATTCCTAACACTAGTAACTTGCCCTTTAGTGAAAGCTTAGCAGGATGTTTTCTTTTTAATTTTTTTTTCCTGTAATGCCTGTGCATCCTACCCTGCCCCTTGTCAAGTCAAACAAAGCCAAATGTGCCTGGGGTACTATGCGCTCTAGCTTAATAGCAACCGAAGACTGTAGAATTATACTGAAATATTTTCAAGGATGTTTAACCCGTTGTCTGTTAACTATTGAGCCAAAACTAGCAGAATGCTTGTCACTTTGATTTCCCAAGGCTGGTGGAAGGTTTACGGCTATCTGGAGGGATCCTGCAGACTATATTAGTTGGATTGGAGATGTTCATGTTGCTGTGCATAGTTCTCCAATTAGTGAATAAAAAGAGCAGCCGGTCTACCTTGCAAGCGAGGTTGTAGTATGTAGTTTGGTTGCTGCTTGTAGTGTAACATTGACATAAAGGGAACATTGTGTATTCAGATTATAAATGTGCAACTCCAGTGCAAGTTGCAGTTTTATTTTGTGATTATCCTGACTGTTGGTGTAAACTTTTTTTTTCCCAGCTGCTGAAAGGTGATGGCATATTGGCTAATTAATAAAAGGTCATCAGTCTATTTTAGGAGTTGTAATACCAACACAGGCAAGGGCAGCATGCAACCGTTCCACGCTCATTTTCTGAGCGGTCCCTTAGCACTGCTGATAGCAAAACATCTGGAACCACACTGAAAACTGGCCACAAACTACCTGTGTGAGAATAGCCTAAAGCCTCGTACACACGTTTGATTCTTCTGATGCAGATGAGCCGTGAGCGCTGGGCAGACGCGCCAAGAACGGGCATTTCAGACAATAATCGCACGTTTGCCGCGTGTCTGCCTTGCGCTCAGGGGTCGTCCAAAGTATTGGATGTGGGTACAGACCTTAAGTATGGTAAAATTGCGTGAGGTATCGGACACCAGCCCTCCTGAGGCTGAACTACAGCTCCCTACAACTTTAATAAGGGCCTGAGAATTAAGTTTTGTGGCTGAACAAAATCTGGAAGGTGCTAAAAATGAATTAAGCCCCAATAAGTAAAAGAACTAAAGGTAATTTGCAGCCCAGTAGATACGATGCAGTGGATCCTCACAATTTTTGGAGCTCCCTTAATATCTTCAACTAAGAAAAATATGGCAGCAATCCTTATCTGTAGTTCAATAAAACATGAATAAGATTCAGATTGAAAGTAACTGGATGTGATGGATTGGTTTAGGATAATACTGAAGTTGCTCATAATTTCTAATTGGAAATGCTTGGTGGCTTGAAACAATGCAGTTATGTTCCCCTGGAGAAAGAATTGCTTGAAGGTGTTAAACTCAAAACTGTACCAGGAGCCCTGAGCTATTGTAAAAACAGCTCCCAGCAACCCTGCACAGCTTTCAGTGTAAGGTTAATTTCAGAAATTTGCTGAAAGTTTCCTCATGGTCGTCTATAGCAGCAAACATGGAGCTGCTCAAGAATAATGCCTGTGTGAAAGTTGCCTGAAAGGGATGTTGGGGTGTTATTGTTTAACAAAACTTTGAGGGGCACTCCTACTGAATGAAGTTTAGGGTAAAAAAAAATTTTTTCTTGACTGACCTTTCTCCACTCGAGAGCAGTAGGTCACGGCGAAAGTAGCTGCAGTAGTTCGCAGTGATTTACTGACATGCCGTTGACACTTTTTAGTGATACTGCGCCTTTAACGAGTGTTGATATCCGATTATCATAAATTAACAATAACGATAGTAAATTACTGATATCCATCGTAAATCTACAATAACGCAAACTGTAGATTTACGATCAGTAGTTTACTAAGGCATGGTATTCTACGACCGAACCTTTGTTAACTAACATCCGCTGTCATACATTATCGATAATGTGCAGTATGGCTAAATTGTAATAACGCGTTTTATAATATGGCCCTTGGTTTTTATGCATGTATTGTTATTTGAACAAGGTTTTATTGTAATTGGTATAATTAAATAGGTGTTTTAGTATCGTTGTTTGGTACAATTTACTATTACAGTATGTGGCGTCTCATACCGTGGATGTCTATATCCAGAGGATTTTTTTAAAATCTAGTATATACCCTAGGTAGCATCGCAATATACTAATGGTTAAACAGTAGGAAATAAAACTATTAAATGTCTACATGGCAATTTGTTGTAGGGAGAGGGAATCAGTGTGGTAGCTGCACACAGGCCTGATTTGGGGATATAGTTTGTTTTCGATCAATAGTTGTTTCAGCACAGATGGTTCTAGCAGTCAGCATCTAAATATAGCCGAGAACACACATGCTGGGTGTAGTTTGAAGGGACAGATTGTGTTAAAGGGCATCTCCACCCCTAAAATTTAAAATTCTGTATAGGTAACAGCCTTCCCCAAAACTGCAAAATTCTTATTGCTCAGGGATAAGAGACACCTTGATGATGTTCTGCTCCCAGTTTTCTCTCCCTCCTAGTACTTCCAGGTAGCAGCAATCTGTCAAGGATGTGACAGCTGGTGTCATGGTCAATGACTGTAGTTCCCAGTACTGCCACCTCTGAATGTGCAAGCTTGAACAGGCAGCTACCTTAGAGACAGGTTAAAAGGTAGAGAGCAGAACATCAAGGTGAAAAGGTTTGTGTTTTTTAAAAATAAAATTATGTTGGGGAAGTAGGAAGTGTGACTACTGCAAACCAACAGCTGCTGGGCAATTCTGACACGTCCCTTTTTTTTGCGCACGTCATTCATGTGCAAAAACAGCTGGGAGAACAGCTGGACAGATGTTAGCCTTAGATGGAGGAGTAGGAGGTAGGAATATTCATCCATACCTACCCAACATAAAACTATACACAATCAGTTGTGTACATTAGTATAAAAGAATGCAGATCCAACAGATATTTATTATGTTTCCTTAAACAATTTACACTTGTTGGTACCAGTAAAGTCAGTTGTTGTGAACATCACCATTATTTTTTGTGATACTGGTGCAATACTTACAAAACTTCCTTTTTGGCAATTTTTCTACCAGAGAGCATTACTTCTGCTACTTGTGCCACAATAGGATCAAAGTTCATGCTGGACACGGCAACCACAAAATCATCCCTACATGAGGAAAAATAAATTCTAAGTGTCTAGAAATTCAAATGAGTAATCAGGTTATGTCCTTTGTACATAAACTTACTTGATATAAAAGACTAGAAACTTGAATTCCTCCAGATTTCCCTTCACTTCAGTCTCTGTGTAACCTTCACCAAAACCTTTAAAAACAGTGGAAAATTTGAGTTTCTTTTTATGTACCGTATATAATCGAGTATAAGTCGAGGTTTTCGGGCTGTGAAAACAGCCTGAAAACTGAACCTCGACTTATACTCGAGTCAGTCACTTGGTGGAGGAATCAGCTGCCGCGTCCACTGATGGTCGCATCCACTGACGTCACGACTCGGCGCTGGGAAATTAGACCGGCGCCGAGTCGTGACGTCAGTGGATGCGACCATCAGTGGATGCGGCAGCCGGATTCCTCATCAAGATGTCGGGGGCCCGGACTCTCCTGCAAAAGGTAAGGCATTAGTAGTAGTGTAGTGGCAGGGTGAGAAGATGGGTGCAGGGAGTAATGTAGTGTAGTATAGTGTAGTGTAGTGGCAGGGTGAGAAGATGGGTGCAGGGGTAGTTGGTGTACGTAGTAGTGTAGTGTGTGGCAGGGTGAGAAGAGGGTGCAGGAGTAGGGTAGTGTAGTGTAGTGGCAGGGTGAGAAGATGGGTGCAGGGAGTAGTGTAGTGTACTGTAGTAGTGTAGTGTAGTGGCAGGGTGAGAATATGGGTGCAGGGAAATAGGTTTTATTCCTGGGGCTGGAGGGGAGACTCTACCCTCGACTTATACTCGAGTCAATTGGTTTTACTCATTTTTGAGGTAAAAATGGGTACCTCGACTTATACTCAAGTCGACTTATACTCGAGTATATACGGTAAAATGCAGGGGATTTTCCAGTAATATGTTATAGTCTACTGTAGTCAAGTAAGCCATTTTGTTTTTGTATGAGATGCACCAACACTTAAAATAAAACACTGAATGGGTTCTATAATGTAAATGCCTACCAAATAGAGAAAAGACAAATGTTACATAACAGTTCTGGCAATGGATGCTAGAGAACTCGAGGAGCATGTGTACATTTGTATCTTGTCTGTGAATTACAACTTTATCTGGCTGAATGAACACTAGGAATCCAAGGTAATGCTGCCAATTTCACAGGTGGGAGGCACATACCTAAGTGATACTTATGGACTCCTATCAGGCTAATTTATATTTTAGCTTTATTAAGGCTACGTTCACACTTGAAACTGACAAACGTATAGCATGTGTTTCTGTCGGTTTGTATCCATTTTTTCATGTGTATTACATAGATTTACAGTATATAGAAAATGCAAGAAAAAACGGACAGAAATGCTGCATGCAGTGCGTTTTTTAAACGGACAGGAACGGAATGGATTATAACGCAGCAGGTGTGAATGATATTATGAAATCCTATGGGGTTTTACTGCCTTTTTTTAAAGCACCTGCGTTTGAAAAACGGATACAAACGGATGTAGTGTGAACGAGCCCTTAATAAAGGACTAGGCTGCACTAGGCATTTTCTGTGCGTTTGTGCACGCGTTTTTTCCCCTAACATTGAAATCACGGCAATGCACCAAAATCCCGAAATTTTGGGTGCGTTGCAATTGCGCATCTGTTTGCGATACACAATAGCATGCGATCACCATTTTTATGCGCAATTGCATGCAATTTCTCGCACACGCAGTCGGATGCAGTTGCGTGAGCACTCCCGGTGCGATATAGTTGCCCATGCCCTAGGTGTGTTTTTTTTTTTTTTTAAATGTTGCTTAAAATTGCTTTAAAAATGTGAACACATATCACAACGGTGTACATTAATTTGCAGGATATATTGTTTCGTGCTGAGGATATACAAATAGCCCAGACATGGAAAGGCAAGCGCAAGAAACACCCTTTGCAAAGAAACTGACTAGAGAAGCTTCCAGCATATTGAATTCCGTACTTGGCCTCCAACACTCTTAGTTCCCAGAGCTCTGCAGTAACAGATACAGCCAACTGCTAAAAGGATTACATTTAAATTAAAAAGGCCACATTTTATTAAAAATGTTTTACATTGCATAGATAAGAGATATGCAGGCCTCTGTACCAAGATACTATCACACGCAATATTTTCATACAACAAAATGCAGTGACTTTATATTGTGTGCACGTTATTATTATTATTAATAATAGTTGGTCTTAGTACATTGTTCTTTCTATGTTTACTTTTGGTAGTATGTACAGTAAGTCTTTTTCAATCTCCCACTATGTTGATCAAAACTTCTATAAATTCATTTAAAAATGTAATGACTGAAGAGTCCAGTTAAAATATTTATTGCCTGTGAAATCAATTTATTCTACAAGATGTGAACAGCTGACTTGTAAAAAAGGAAGGGTGCAGTAAACAGATGGTCTCTATAACTTTTATTCATTTCTTTACACTGATAGAAACTGGCAAGTGCTGTTGCTTAGTTACAATGGAGGATTCCCCTCCCTGTATAGATGGACTTAGTTCTGCCTGCTGTCTTTAAAGCTTCCAAATACCTGAACTTTTTAATCTTAGCTTACTGGTTTCATATACAAAGGAATACTTAGTCATATATAAAGTTATAATAATGGGGCGGACCTATAAATAATATCTTTAAAATTGGTACTCTACTACCTAGTAGTTCTTTTTTCGTACAGACATTAAAAGGTCTATATGGTTCCAGTTCTTCTCCCTCCTATGCACCGCCAGGTCTACATATTGCACTACCTCAGCACTACCCAAACCCAAAGAAATGCACCTCCATCCCGAATTGCAGCCTGAACGAGCATTCAATTCTCCCATGAAATTGAAGCCTGAATTCCACCCCCACCTGCCCAACACTCCACAGGGATGGAGGCCTGAACTGCCCCTAACCCCCTGGATAGAAACTTGAATCAGCCTGAGCAATAAAGGACTTGGGTTACTTAATGGTCTGGCTATACATAGGTGGTATTATTATACACTTTTCAAATTTTATTTTTGTGACATTTTAACAAAAACCATAATATACTCTCCACAAAAGTTAGAAAATTCAGTGTTAATGTTAAAGTATGTTTTGTGCTCAAAAGCAAACCTTACTAACACAAATTCTTCTCACACTCAATGCAAATAAAGTATGTAAATCTGTAGGTACCAAAAGGGTTAAGGCTGCTGAAATAATAAAGGCCTAAATAAATATGTACCTTTAGCTGTATTTAGAATATAGGTCAACAAGGCCCCAACCTAAGGCAGCATTCTGCAGGACTGAACGGGAGTCAGGCCAGAAAGCTGCCATTGCATTACATTTGTGACAAACAAATTTCTCGCCAGCCTCCCAAAAAAAACACAATTTGACAGAGAGAAACCCCGAGATGGAATTCTGGGAGGAATAACCTACAGTAGCCTCATGCACAAATAAGTGTGAGAGAGAGAATGAGAATCTGTGAGAGAAAGTGTCTACATATGTATATTTAACAGTAGGTAGATATGTTTGGGTGTGTGTTTGAATGTGCATGGTCTAGAAATAATGACTGACTGCATTGCATTCAATTTAACTTTTAAGGGTAACTTTTAAAGTTGCTTTCTGCCCTACCTATAAAAAATTGGCTGTGATTGGCTGAAACAATCTGATTTAAAGAGGGAAAACTGCTTTGGGAATATATGCTGCTTGTTTAACACAGTGTACCATGCAGTGGAATACAGTATACATTTTTTTTTTCTTTTAAAAACAGTCCAATTTATAGAGGGTTTTGTTTGTAGTTTTAGCTTTTAAAATGTGATAACCCTAAACACACAAAAGCACATACTGTGATCCATCAGCCATATACCATCACATACACAGTTCATTGTACAGCAGGAAAAGATTGTAATACATTCTGCAGCCATTGCCACTTTAGACCTACCTGCATAGCGTATACTTTTTCCCAGTAGAAAAGTCCAGAAGAAAGGTACTGAGTTGACTGGTACCTGTTTATTCAGCATGTTCAAAGCAGCAATGCGACCTGTTAGCACAAGGAAATCACTTTAAACATTGCTTCTCTTAATAATAAAAATGTGTCTATTTTCCACTAAAGTTTATACATTTTGTGTAAGCTAGATTCAAATTAAGATATTTAGAACAAAAAGGATTTAGTGGACGGTGTAATTTACAGGAGAGTGGAGTACATAATAAACAGTATGTAGCATTTTACAGGGTAAGGCGTGAGAAGAGTATTGCACATGGCAGACATGGGGGGGGTGGTAGACACTGTTTTGTGCAAGTTACATTCATGGGTTATGGCCAATTCGAGGGTTACCGAATGATAATTTAGAGGGTTAGCGAAAATAGAACGTTAAAATCGAGGGTTTCCGAAATCGAACAAAACTTTTGATAGTTACCGAAAACGAATTACATTTTCAAAGGGTTAGCGAAAAGATCCATACATTCGAGGGTTACCGAAAACGAACGATACTTTCAAGGGTTATCGAAAATCGAAGGCTATATTCGAGGCTTAGCGAACGATACATTCTAGGGTTAGCGAAAATGATCTGTACATTCATGGGTTGCTAAAAACAAATGATACATTCGAGGGTTAGCAAACAAACATTCTAGGGTTAGCGAATGGCTTGTAAATTCGATAATTATCGTTTTTTTCGAAATTATTGAAAATACAGCCGCAAGTCCGAAAAACAAACTAGTTCAAACCCGATCTAGTTCGAGTTAATCCAAACTCCTAAAGTTCTGCTCGAACTCGGGTTTGAGTTCGGTTTTGTGTCTATCTCTAACCACAACAAGCTATAAAACGGATTATAACGCATGTTTGGTTTTTTGCGTTTTGTGTGCATTACTGTGCGCTTCAATGCTTATTTGTGCTGTTTGCTAGAGATTGTGGGAACATCACACACAAACGCGCATTCCAACGGTGTATAAAGTGTTAACTTGTATTGATGTCCATTGGGCACCACAACGTGTAAAAAACATGCAGTTGTGCGTTATCACAGCGCTAGTGGGAACAGGACACATTGGATTGTATAGAACAATTAAAGCCTCTGCATTATCCTATATCATATGCATTACATTTCAATGCTAAAAAAATGGCCATAGTTTGAAAGAGGAAAGAGCCCTCTCTGACATCCACCTGCTAGTTAAAGAACATATTCACCCTTAAAACAAAAAATGGTCATTTGTCCGTTACATGGCCACAAACCTGATTATTTCCTGCATTTCTAACCAGATATTAAAGGATAATTATTGTCCCCATTCTGGCAGAGTAATCTGGCCCCTCCTTCCATGCAGTCAATCAGGGCTGTGAATGCTGACATCACAACAAATGATTGACTGCTCATTCACCTACTGCCTCCTCTGCACATGCTCAAGCATATAAAAAGCTCTTTGGGCAGTGGGAGGAGGCAGATACCTTTGCCAGAAAGGGATACAATTTATTAAATATCTGGTTGCAAATGCACATTATCAACTGGGAAAAATAGCAGTTACGGTGGAGGGCAGATAACTGGCAAATCACCAGTTTTTTCGTTTTAAAGGTGGATATGCCCTATAATATTTTAAACATTCCCGTGTTTATTTCACTTATTTCAGCGTAAATTAAATTAATTCCCCTAAAGGTGTTCCCTCTAAGACGTGAACTCGCGGGCCTGCAGACAACTCAGCAGGCCTGCGCACCCAAGTTTAAATAGTGCACAAACACTTTGTAGCACACAAACTTCTAACTGGGCAGTACCATTTATTGCTAAGGGGGAAACTAAAGCATATAAGCACTTCTCGGGTAGTTTCTGACATGGAAAGAATCCAGGATCTTCTAAAACCTGAGAAAGAAGTGTAACCCTGACTTTTCCTGCTTGATGCAGACACCTGTGTTAACAGAACATGTACAGCTGTAGACGGTCATTTTCATTTGCCAACTTTTCTTAAAAAATTATTTGTCTGATTAACTCTAGCAGAAAGACTAGGAATTAGCTGCATAATACCAGTATTGTCAGTATTTGGCTACTGGCCTATGAAATAAATTAAAAATCAGAATTGAACCAAATTATCTTGAGGCCTCAAAGAGAATTATACAGTAGAGGTGGGGACAGAGAGTTGCTTAGAAATAAAACAATGTGGATTTACTATAAAAGGGTCAAAAAAAAAAATCACCTTGCGTTACTGAGAATTACCATGAAGTTCTACAGAATGTGCATCTTGCTTCTTTAAAAGACAATGGGGGTCATTCGGCAAGAAGTTAAGATTACTTTACCCCTAAAACCATATTCACCATAGGGTTTGTGGATGATATTAACAGGCTAACACTTTTGAAATAAAAAATAACAAAAGTGGTATAAAGGTGATACCTTTATTGGCTAACTAAGATAATCATAGCAAGCTTTCAGAACATTCTAGTTCCTTTTTCAAGATGATTAATCAGCTTACTGGCCAATAAAGGTATCATCTTTATACCACTTTTGTTATTTTTTTTATTTCAAAAGGGTTTCAATTATTGTGTGATGGCACCGCTCATTTAAAGGGGAACTGTGGTCTCCAAACAAGTTGAGTTTAAAACGAGCCATCAACCACCTCTCTACATGCTCCACAGCCCAAGATATAAAGAAATGACTGACCAGAAAGTTAATGGGTGGGAGGCTGACATGTGAAATTCCTTAGGCTTCTCCTGCACAGTGCCGCCAGTGAGCACAGCCACAGACTCCCTCAGTGTGTAAGGGCCATGGCACCCATGAGTGGGCAGGGCAACGGCACCCATGAGTGGGTGGGGCCACGGCACCCATGGGTGGGCGGGACCACATGGGGCTGCAAGTGAATGGGCCAAGGGGGACCTGCAACTGGAAGGACCATGGGGTCCATGAGTGGGAGGGACATGGGGGGCTGCAAAGGGGAGGAGGAGACACAGGGCAGATTGACTGACATGGTTTCAGAGCAGGAAGCAGGAAGTGCAAGGGACCTGGTGATGCTGCTGCCATATCACACACAAAAATGTAAATATCTTCAAAACTGAAAAATAAACAATGAAAATAAATTGCAAAAATTCTCAGGAGAGCAATTCCTATGAATTTACCTAAAGTCATTTTTGGACCACAGTTCCCCTTTAAGCAATAAAATCAAGTCCCCAGCAGGTGTTAAATATTTCATGCAAAAAAAGGTACATTTTGCTCAAAAGTTTTTTAAAAAGCTGCTAAATTGTGGCGCAACACTGGTGAAAGACTGGCGCAATAACAAATAACTAAATGATCCCCAATGTTTGATATTAGGTATCGAACCTGTAAAATTTATTGTAGTCACTCACTTTTACTTCTCATTAAACGTGTATTTCCATGCTACTTCCTTCCTGTAAACTATAAGATTACACATAGGAAAAGTATAATTACTATAATATGCATTGTTAAAGGACAACTATACTTACACACCCCTCTCCACATGCATTGTACCTAGGGTGAGCACCTAAACCACTAAGTCCTCACCCCTGGGTTCTTCAACTTCAACATAGCAAATCCTTAAGAGCAACGATCTAAACTTTAGGTAAGTTAAGGGGCTTAACTAAAAAGAACACAAGGCCCTAGCGGTTTAATAAGTCCTCACCCTGGGTACAATAAAAAGAAAGATGAAGAGGAGCAAGGCAAAGTGGAATATAATTATCCTTTATTTTTTAAAGGATCGGTGTGTATCAAGACTAGAGATGGCCTAGAACTCAAATTCAAACCTAAGTTTGGATGAACTTGGACTCCTTAGAACTTCCCAAAAGTTTGTAGTTCGGGTTTTCCAAACTCTGACATAATTTCAATAACTATCGAAAATTGGATAATTATAGAAAATTCCCTAAAATTATTGTTCCTACAGCACACTGACCACTTATGACAGAGTTGAATAATGGATTATTAATCATAAATTATCATAATTATTCCTCCGTTATATGATTGAAACTTCCAAAGTTACAAGTTATTTCTAGTATAGATAACTATAAATATATAATCAATAGATATAAAATCCCAAATTACGTGATTCCGTGTGTGTGTGTCACTGCAGTTCCTATGGACTCACCACTAGAAGGAGATGGTAAGATTGAGGGAGATACACAGGAAACACAGGAAACAAGCAAGGCAGAACACAGCCATTAGACAGATAACAAAGGTTGCTTGGAACAGAGGGGGTGACCCTAGATTTGGGACTGTGGGGGGCTGTATTTAGGACAGAGAGGGGGCCTGTATTTGGGACAGAGGCAGACATCCCACCCTGCGCTTTCATGCTTCTGGGCAGGGTGAGAAAGGGGGCCCTGGATTTGGGACAGAGGGGGGACTCTGGATTAGGGACACTGAGGGGGAACTCTAGCCTTGGGACACTAAGAGGGAAGTCTGGGCTTGGTACATGGAGGAGGGGGCTACGGCCCTGGGACACTAAGGGGGCACTCTGGGCTTCTAGTGCCAGTTATTGTAACAGGCTTAATGTCTAGTATAACTATCATCATTCAGTATCATCATTGAGTTACTAAGTATCGGGAGTTGTTACAGAATCTATACAAGAGGCCTTTCTACTTGCTATGCATTGAGCAAATGTTTTAAAGGTATAGGTGGGTTATAGGGGGATGTATTAGAGGGACTGAGAAACTGCTGTCTACTGTGGGTATGCTAAAGCCAGCTTCACAAAGCAAATAAGAAACAGAAATATTTTTGCTTGTAGGGAAATTCTTATCTCTTTGTGTGCTCACAGTATTATTAAAACCACAGGAGACAAATAGAACTGAAATTAACATGGCCTAATGCTGGCTATAGCCAGGTTCAGCATGTCTGACATAACCAGATAATTGTTCCCAATCGAGATTGTTTTGTTGTCATTTCGACGAACAAGTTTGAAACTTTCTGCCTGAACAGCACGTTTTTTGAAGGGTTAGTGGACATTTTCAGTTTCTAAATAAGGTGCCCATACACGTGACTTTCGTTAACAAATTCACATCGGAATCTAATCATGAACACGCCCGATTCACAAATGGAAAGGAACAAAATCCATATGTTGACATGTATTAAAGGTAGGCCAGTTGGTGTGTGTACTCGTGTCAGGTTGGGGGATAAAAGACTAACTTTTTTGATGGTTGGTCAAAATGTGTTTTTTTTTACTATATTAACCCTTTAAATATGGTTGATGAATGGGTAGCTTAGTTGGTGTGTGTACCTGTGTCAGGTTGGAAGTTAAAAAAACAAACTTTTTTGATTATTGATCAACATGTATTTTTGACTATAGTTAAGTATAGCTGCCACAGTAATGGAGGGGTAGGTCGGTAGGTGTGTGTACCTGTGCCATGTTGGGGGTTAAAAAAACTAACTTTTTTTTTAATGATCCAAAAAAATGTTTTACCCTTTAAGTATGTTGCCATGGAAATGGAAGGGTAGGTCAGTAGGTGTGTGTACCTTGATCTGGTTGGAAGTTAAAAAAAAACAAACTCTTTTGATTATTGATCAAATGTATTTTAACTTTAGTTACCTTTTAGGTATGGCTGCCACAGTAATGGATAAGTAGATCAGTAGGTGTTGGTTTGGGTGTAGAAAAAAAACTTTTTTGATGATTGGTCAAAATTAGTTTTTTTGACTTTAGTAACCCTTTAAATATGGCTGTCACAGTAATAGATAAGTAGATCAGTAGACCTGTGTACCTGTGTCGGGTTGGGGGTTAAAAAATACAAACTTTGTCAAAATTAGTCAAAATTGTTTTTCTTTTTAATTTAGTTACCCTTTAAATATGGCTGCCATGAAAATAGAAGGGTGGGTCAGTAGGCGTGTGCACCTGGATCAGGTTAAAAAAAACAAACTTTTTGAACAATTAGTCAAAAAAAGTTTTTGACTATAGTTACCCTTTAAGTATGGCTGCCACAGTAATGGATAAGTAGGTCAGTAGGCGTGTGCACCTGTGCCTGGTTGAGGGGGTATGTCTTTTTTGTGTTTATAAAAAGACCCTTAAAAGGAGAAAAAAACACAAACCCAGAACGAAGTTTAAAAGAAAGGGGGGAATTGCAGTTTTATTCATAGACCATTGAGTATATTATAATCCCAACTATATAAACTTTCTAACACAATTATTATAAAATTGGCTGGCCAGCCACAATCCACACAGTGAATCAATATACAATACAATCTCAAATTATTAATATATAAAATATTCAGAATTATAAGAAATTTATCCCCAAGTCCAGATTTGGTGACTTATAAAAATTGTAACAATGTCTCTTTCGAGTAGTTTAATAAATAGTAACACTTAAAAACCGATACTCATCGTTCCTGTGTTTCAAAACTCTTTGTTGCCACACATATTTCAATTAAATAGATAATAGGACGTGATTCTGATAGATCTTTTTGGTTTTATGTACAATAAAGTTCCCCAACACCTTTTACGGATCCTTCTGCGAGGTCCCTGGTTTTAGGGGGTCCCCGAATTCCTCCAATCCGATATAGTGATGTTATTAACACAAAATCTATCTGCAGCTGTAGTATTTGATCTCCGTTCCCTTTTACAGACCTTCTGGTGGGTCCCTGGTTCGGAGTAAGGATGTTAACAATCTTCCGATCCCTTTTACAGACCTCACACTGGGCCCCTGGTTTGGAGTATCACAAAGCCGCTAGCAGAATGATTGTTGGAGTTTTAAAAGCAATTCCCTTTCATAGACCCGTTACCGGGTCTCTAGTTCGGGATGTTAGGATTCGCTTAGTAAGATGTACACAGTCACCTTTAGTCCACGTCCTTAAATATTGCTTACTTGAACAATCGGTACACTCGTGCAGGCATAGAACTATTACAAATTATTAAGCCGGGGTGGTCAGACCCGCTGAACTTAGCGGCTCAGAAACACGCTCACCAATGACATCAGCCATCCAAAGTATGCAGCTAACCGTATCCTTAGTGAACAGTCCGTTCCTGCACTTCTATAGAGTTCTTTAGGATCAAAGTCACTGGGCACTTATACACAAACAATAGCAACGCGTTTCACCATATAGGCTTCATCAGGCGAATATGTTATCAACCATTTTGTCTTTTTACCACAGTTATATAGCTGGTAACCTCCCCTTTCATTACCTCTATCCCTCCCCTTTAAAGATAAATCACACCCTTCCATATTAACCCTACCTAACTCTTCCCATATTACTTATATCTATTAGCTATTGCTATCGGTGACCATATTACTATAATTAACCATTGCTATTAATGACAATATTACTTATATTTATACACTCTTCATGACCCTATATGTTTATTCCAATAAATCTACCTTGATAAACCTTAGTAACCTAATCCTAAGACCCCCCCCCCCCCGAATAATTCTTAAAGGATAAGTGCACTGTAAAATCAAGTTATGTTCATTTGGAAGCTGCAGCTTTAAAAATACCATTGCCATATTTTTTTTTTACCTATGCCCCTCCAGAGCCTACCTTTGTGCCTTAAAAGTTGCTGACATCTTGTTACTGGTTTGCTTAATGTTAAGCTCTGCCCCTCTGAGATTTCCTCTGCTTTCTCCTGCTTGAGCCTCAAACAGTAATGCCTGTGAGTTCCGTGCACGTTCCTGTGAAGGGTATGTCTAGGTACTCAAAGTGCCCATAAAGGGAAAGAAAGGCAGTCTTCCATTTGTCTCCTTCCCTGATTTAAATAAGGTTGTAGGTTCCCCTGAGATCAAGTTTAGAGAATATCTTAGCTGAACGAAGACGCTGGCGTTCAGGGGTGAGTGGTATCGGATAGTGGTTCTTAATGATCACTTTATTTAATTCCCGGTACATGGCCTAAGACCTCCATCCTTTTTTTCAACAAAGACTATTTTTGCACCAGCAGGCGAAGATGGATGGGTGAATAAACTTCCTAGCTAAGTTCTCATCAATATATTCTGGAAAAGCTGTGAGTCCGGAATGAGGGAAAACACTTCCAAAAGGAAAAGGTGACCCAAAGAGTAAGTCAATTGGGCAATCATAAGGCCTATGGTGAGGCAGAGAGTCTGCTCCTTTATTGTCAAACACATTGGAGAAACTGGTATAGGGAAAAGGTACAAATGATCTAGCACAATACAAGAAAGTTATAGACTATCGTCTGCTCTGAGACAATTCTTGGAGCAATAGAATGAAAGGATAAGGTTCTGGTAGACCAGGTGATTTCTGGAGAATGTAGTTTAAGCCACAGTCACCCCAAAATGAGAAGAAGGGTGAAGGTAACACATTAAATATTATTTGTTCATGATGATTATTGTTAAAGGGTGTCTCCACTGGGGGGGAAAAAACTGCGTAGTTTGACAGGTCCCAACAGACTCTGTATTCTATGTGCATGCACATCCCACTTGCGCATGCACATAGAATACAGAGTCGGGACCTGCAAGCGGACTCCTGTCCGAAACATATATTTGTGTTATATATATAGCATGCATATATTTGTGTTAAATAAAATTCTTGTTTCAGACAGCTACCGTCCTGTGTTATTGCTACTACACTTCACTACTTGTTTAAGGTTTGTAGCTATTCCACTATGAATTCATACACTTGGAAGACATGGATCAAGTCCAGTAAAAAAAAAAAAAGCCCTCTGTGCTGGGAAATTTAGAAGGTGGTAGGCTTTCCCTATAAAAAAACTAACCATTCTATCAGATGTTTTCTAAATATTATATCCAATAGGTTGGTGTGCAGGGTTAATTTCTTCCAGTTGCATCATCCATCTCTCTGCTTTGACGCTTTATTCAAAGTGAAATATTGTGATAATGCAAACAAAGAGTACAAGGAAGTGGCTACGTATCGAGGACGAGCAATAACGTCTTTATTGAAACATACTAGAATAAGGGAGCAACCCATCCAGTAGGGTACATGCTTGATGCATTTGAACCTGCCATTTTTTCAGGTCCGCCTCCAATATTATTATTTATATTATATAAAATGAGGCAGGGTGAACCACATTACAGATCGGCATCCAGTAGGGAGGCAGCCATTTTTGATGCCAGAAAAACTTGCAATTCAACTTGCAGGCAGGGTTGTCTAACGGGGTACCAGGGAAATCCCTGGTAGGCCCAGCCATAGTGGGCACTTTCTCTTCATCCCCATGCCACTTAATTAGGCCATTAGCACATTTTTAAGAAAATAACTGGGAGTAGGAGTCTGTCTACCTACTGCCGCAGCCCCACAGCACAGTAAAATAACAGCTAAACTTTTTAGCCACCTTATCCAATAGAGTTACAGTGTGGGTCACACACCCATGAGGGCTGATGTAATGCAGCAAATAGTATGTTCTGCATTGCCGATCCGTGTGACATCATGGGAGAGATGAGAGCATGCTTAAAGAGATGGAGGAATGGACAGTATACTGGCTTTGTCTGTGTGTGAAGGAAGAGCTGAGGTACGATACAAAGAGTCTTTTTGCCATAGCTGTTCTCCATTTAATTGAAAACTTAACTTGTCTCTCTGTGTGCAGGAGGGCAGGAGATTTGTGTTGGGTGAATAGGTGTATGGGGGGGGGGGGAGTTTATTGCTGTCATCTAATAATAGGCTCCTGCATTTATATTGGAGGGAGAGGTGTAGGGTTTTGTTCTCATGATGGGTTCCTGTGCTTATATTTACCAAAATCTCTCCCTGGGGGTGAGGTGCAGGGTGTATAGATCTTTATGATGGGCTCCTCCTGTATTTATTTTAACTTAAATCTAACTGGTCTGGGGTGGGGATACTTTTCTAGAGGGTGGGTTCTTTAAAGGACAACACCACCCTCATATGAACATCTTTTAGAAAGAATGGCCTCTTTAAAATGTGTTGATATATCATAGTTTGTCCTGTGAATTCATTACTGTATGCCTGCTATGCTTCTGGGTGCCTCATGGAAAAAGAGCAATTTAGAAATCTGTACTGAGCCTGTACTGAGCCTGGGCATGCTCAGAAGAGGCAGACAGGGGATTAACATTCAGTCATTGGCTGCGATGTCAACTATCAAATCCGTAACTGACAGTTACTAACTGGAAGAACCAGGAAGCAGAAACAGGGGAAACCGGACATTGTGCAGGATTTCAGGTTAGATTTATATATTTCAGATTTCAAACTATTACCGTTTAGTGTTTGGGGGGGGGGGTGATTTACCTGTATGTAAGTTTTCATTTTGGGGCTGGACTTGCCCTTTAATGTATTGTAAATAAAAGGAGGATTGATATGCACATACAATGATAATGACTCTAGTGTATAAAGCTCCTCCCACTTCTAGACAAGCCACACCCCACTTCCAGCGGCAAGGGGGGCAGCATTTGGGAAAAAAATTTTAGATGCCAAAACGTCTAGAGACGGCACTGCATTTTCTTGAAAACCAAGTGAACAAACTACTGTTTTGAATATTATAGATATAGAGGTAAAGCTACAGTGTGACAAACTTAAAGGACAACTAAAGCCACAGAACAACACTGAACCAGAAGGCAGAACACCATGATATAAAGCCAGTAATCTGTGTCTTACCTTTCATTTTGATACATGCGCTGGGAAATTTACCTAAATAACATATGGTTTGTGCTTTACTTCTCAGCATTCTAGTATCACACAGTTTGGTCAACGACCATTATGTTCTGCACATGCTCAGTCCTTAGCTATGGCAGAAATTATTACAGTTGGTCACACCCATTAATAATCTCTAGCCAATCCTTTTACAGGACAGATGCAGCAAGGAAACATGTGACTGAGGTCAGGAGGTGTGGTCTGACACTGCACATACACACAGATACTTCATCCAGTTCTTAACAGGCTTTCATTTACTTTATAAAATCCCACTCCAGTAAATTGTATTAGCTTATTGGTGTATTTAGGGGGGTTGTTTTCAGATTCTAGAGTATAAAAAATTGGGTTTACTTCCCCTTTAAGGCATAAGTGGGGTGCCTGTAGAGGTAAGAATTATCTTAAAGGGAAACTGTGGTCTCCATACAATTGCCCTCTATTTAATAATGAGCTGTCTCATACCTTTTAAACAAACCTAGGACGATATCTCAAGGAATTGTGTGACAGTCGCATGATGTGCTGTGTAAGAAGCCCCCCCTCCCAAAAAAGATATTTTCTAAAGCTTAAAAACCTTCAACCATTCTCTTTCCTTTCCTCCTACCTATGGACCCCTAAGGTAGAGGAAAGATTTTCTTATCAGACTTGAGCCTAGCTTTAAAAATGATTTAGAAGTTTGGGTTGCGAGTTTATGATGCTGTATTACAGAAGTAGGTTTTAACTGGGCATGTTTGTGCCTAAGGCATGGGGGGTGGAGCAATGGTGCTGGTGATGTGCTAGCTGGAAACACCACTCTATACTTCTATAACTTTGGATAGACTGTAGCTAGAAGCATGATCCTGGAGTCGTTTTAAACATAGTTATGTGCTCTTTGTAATGAAGTTTGGGGAGTTATAATATTAATAGTGACTCCCTGGCACCTGCAAATCATATACAGTATAATCTCCCTAAAATTTGAATTTTTAATTAAAGCGAGAAAAGTGCAACCCCAGAGCTTATTGAGTAGGGAGCATAAGTCACAGACACAGTAACTTAACATTTACATGAGTTTGTTACTCTACCCTGGCATCATCTGCATTGTCACTCTTGTTACCGAGCGTAGAGCAAGAACGTATTTGAGAAAGACTGGAGGGCTCAACTTGATTTGCTTCTCTTAATTGGAAGTAAACTTGTTAAAAATTGGGGACGGTTATTAAACTTCGTTATTGTACAATACCAATATAGTTATTTTACCCGACAGTCATTATGTAATGTGGCAGTCGTTATTTCAGCGGTCATTGTCCTACACGGTGATCATTTTACACGGCGTTGTAAAATAAGGATGTACTTTGTGCCTTTATTAAATGACACATGTCCTGGTGGTTTCTGTTAAATGTGGTATTTTTATTTATAAGAAACCAGCAGTGCATACAGCAAATAATAAAGGCACAAAGTACATCCTTATTTTACAGCACCATGTAAAAAACAAAAGGAATTGCCAGCAAAAGGGGCAATATACAACAGGAAACAACATGTCCAATTAAATGTCACAGCTTTAGATGTGCCCTGCAGTTATGGTGCCCATGTTCCAGAAAGTGTCATCTAACATTTTTATTCTGTTAGATGACACGTTCAAATCAACCAATAGCAGTGCAGTTTATTAAAGCACACATTATCTAATCAAATGTGATTTTTTTTTTTTAAAGTGATCTTTTATTTCCAACAGTACAAAATTGTTCTACTAGATGTCATTGTCATCACAATAGAACATTTATGGTATAATATATATAACGTCGAGATGCCTACTCCATATAGTCTAATGGGTGTGGGGATACCCTAAATTTAGGGGGTGCTAGGGGCCATATAACTATAAACTTACTAATATAGGGATAGACCTAAGCAAGAACCCTCATGAATAGCACTCTTACCCTTGAGACCCCAATTGAAAAATTACCATCAGTCACATAATCCCTGTGTTAGAAGGTAGTGGGGATAAACGGATCAGCATGCACCAATATAAAAACCAAACATCTTTATTATCACATTTATATTGCTATCAAAATGTACCATAACAAAAAATTGGGCGTCCCCGATATGTGGCTAGAATGGCAAACCCACGCTTGATGCTAAATATCGGATCCAATGAGCAAAGTCCTGTATCGTATATAAGACAAAATCTTATGTTGCTTTACAAATCGGTATAATCCGAACTTATATGGAAGAGTAGTATCCAATATACAGATATCACCATGCAATTTTGAGTAAAGCATATGTCCAATGATATAGAATATAGTACCAACAAAACACAGTCTAGTGTCTCACGAGGAAATATTCAAAGAGACTTCATACGGCCATATGTTAAGCAATCGTATCACAATCAATCATATATATAGTAGATACACTTGTCCTGCTACCCAGAACACCGTGTAACAACTCACGGAGCAATATTCATTGGGACTTTTCTGGCAATAAATGAAGTCTCTTTGAATATTTCCTCGTGAGACACTAGACTGTGTTTTGTCGGTAGGATAAATGAACTTACCCACCTTGGTCCCATGCATTAAATCCCCTACTATATTCTATATCATTGGACATATGCTTTACTCAAAATTGGATGGTGATATCTGTATATTGGATACTACTCTTCCATATAAGTTCGGATTATACCGATTTGTATAGCAACATAAGATTTTTTCTTATATACGATACAGGACTTTGCTCATTGGATCCGATATTTAGCATCAAGCGTGGGTTTGCCATTCTAGCCACATATCGGGGACGCCCAATTTTTTGTTATGGTACATTTTGATAGCAATATAAATGTGATAATAAAGATGTTTGGTTTTTATATTGGTGCATGCTGATCCGTTTATTCCCACTACCTTCTAACACAGGGATTATGTGACTGATGGTAATTTTTCAATTGGGGTCTCAAGGGTAAGAGTACTATTCATGGGGGTTTTTGCTTATCCCTATATTAGTGAGAACATTTATGGTATTAGTAAGAAACATTATAATACTGTACCATGGTGCTGAGCCATCTGCCAGTGACCAATATTAGCTCTGTGGCCCTCCATTATAGAAAGTGGGAAGGATACAACATCTCCAGCTGCAAAGACATCAGGAACGCTGGTACGCATGAACTGGATTTAGAAAAAAATAACTTTAGTGTAACTGAAGGAAGTTCACATATTGTTAAGTATTTCTTTTTAAACTAATAAAAACTGAAATGTGAATCAGTCTGAATACATTTTGTAGGTGTTTTCTTTCCACTCTGAAACCAGCAACACTGCAGAGAAATCATCTCGCTTTCCTGGAATCATTTTTTCCGGTAACAAACAAGATACAAACTGCACATGCCCATGCTCATCACTGCTCTATCCCCAGTCCTTCTCCCTTTTTGGCAGAGCTTTCAAGTCACTACTTGCTAACATCTAGCTCGGCAATTACATGCAGTAACACAAACAAGTATTCACTGTTAATGGAAGGCATTAGAACTTCAGAGAAACAGTTAATGCTGGTACACACAGGGATTTTTCAGCCTAGCCAACTGTTTACCACAACCAATCGTGTGGTCCATAGGAGACTTCACAATTGGTCATGATTTACTGACATGTCCAATTAACTGACCTAAGAGACCATCAGTGTAAATAGATTTTACACATTTTGTTTGATGTTAATGTTTTTTTTTACACTTTGATCATACCTGACAAATGAACCAGAAAATAACACACACCTGATCCACAAAGATGGCTCCTCTAGTATCCATGGCAATTCTGCTGCCTTTCAGGAAACTAGCCGCTGGTATGGTACCTGAAAACACAACAGCATCATTAATGGCAAATAATTGAAGAAAGATAACATTGCACTATGCATGTCCATTTCAAAATTGGGTCATTTATTGACTACTATAATTCACACATATTCATCTCACAATGCTCCAGATATGTTTTGAAGTGGACGGACTGGACTTGATGTTCTACATTCCAAGTACCGAGATTACTGTCCCGAACAGTATAAAAAACCTGGGAACATGTCATTCTTTCTAAAGCTGGGTACACACAATACCAATCTGTAAGATTCTATCTGTTATATTTCAGAAATTTTTGGCTGTACACAGTCCCCAATGTTCTCCCAATATAGCGAAAATTGTTCGGGACTGACAAACACCCAACAATCGTGGCTGACTCCCTATACTGCAGTACAGGCAGCCGACCACGGCCAAGGGAACTTTTCAGACAGTAACAACCATTTCCAATGTTTGTTGTTTCGTGGCTACACTCATTTACAGTGTGTGGGCATTTGTATACTGTAGCTTCAATAATACTGAAATGATCAATGTATCACAGGCAGGTCGGTGGGAGCGATTTCAATTGTACGGTATCCTAGCATGGTGTGGAACATATAGGATGATAGCTGTTACCTTAGCAAATGAAAATGTAAAAAGTTGACTTTTTGAAGAAAATGGTCCTGACTATAATCTGAAAGTTGATTATCTGATAATGAAAAGCAATGTTACTATGTCATAAAATATCTACAGAAACGGTATTGAGGGTCATAGAAAAGGAGCAATTAGTTTAATCACCAGGACATACATGTTTCTCTATTGTCATCACAAAAACAAGATAAAGATAATATATGGTCATCTAGTGACGAACAAAACAACCCAGGAGTGGGTATTGTAATGGTCTCTCCAGTAAGGTGACCTAAGGCAAACACACTACCACTCAACTAAGAATAAAGGTTAAGTTCTCCATTTCCTAATAAATGGGGAATTCCCATTGTATTTCTAAAGCAAAAATGAGTGAAACAAGCAACTGTCACACCAGGATATTAATAACAGCTTTACACAATACCTGAATATCCCCCAGGGGCTGTGGTTACTGTTTATGCTTTCAATCTAATTACTCAAATCAAACACAAACAGTTTCAGTTTTAGGAATTGTACACATAGTAATCCGTTTCTTTTATCTAACACAATCCATGGCGGGGTCTAAAGGTGCCCAACCACATTGCTGATATTCAGTAATCCCGTTGGATCCAATGTGGGCATCGTGATCTGTCTGAAAACTTTTATCGGATTGTTACCCTTTAGGGTACAATGTATATACGGAACAAGTTCCTTTGTATGGCCGCATCGGCAAAGTTATGACCCGATTCAATCATAATCGGACTGTGAGTTTGCGACCACTGTCACATGCATATAAAGCCTGGTTTAGGAATCTTAAACCTTTTACTATAAAACTATTATATATATATATATATATCTTCTTGCTTCTTGCTATTACTTTATACAAAGTATTAAAATGAGCCACACAATCTTCAATGCTGGAAATTATATCAATACATTTATTACATTCTCACAGAACGTAGTAACAACGTTTCAGGAATCTAGGAAGACCTGGTGGAACAAAAAACTAGGCTACTTAGAGACTTACTTACAACCTGTATTTATTTATTTACTTGCCAGTATAATCTGCTTACTTGATTTAACCTATTCATGATTTGGGGATTTTCTGATTTCGTTTTTGTCTGAAACGTGCATAAAATATGTATAGTGGTGTAATTTCCCCTGAAAGGGTAAGTTCCCCTTTAAAAGGGCTCTACATCTGTAAATAAATCACTATCAGGCCTATGTAGTAAAAGCTCTTATTAAAAATAGTGCTAATTTTGCCCGAACCAATCATATGTTATGTACCATTTGAAAGCTAACATCTTATTGGTTGGGGCAAAAATAGCACAATTTTTACCGATAAGAACTTTCATTACATAGGCCTATATGTTTGCAAACTTGAGAAAGGGAACGAGATTCCTGAAATGTTGTTATTGTGAGTATGTCATAAATGTATTGATACTATAGGCAACAATGAAAAGTGTGTGGCTCATTTGTATAGTTTGTGTATGTGTCTGTGTGATTGCACCATACACATACACTAACTATGCAGGTCTTGCTTGAAGTCCAAAAATATGTGTGCAGCAGACCAGATGCAATGCACATTTTAGTTAAGTTTTGCATTGCATAGTGGAGCAAAACCTAAAGCATCGGGGCTTTAATCTGCTACATGCCTTGAAATTTAAAATCTCACGTGTTTAGTACATCACAGGATCTGGGCCAGGTAAAAGTGGCCATTCACATGCGATTTCCACAGCATGTGTGCTGACAGATCACATTGGTATCTGTCGGCACACATACTGTGGGGACCGCACACACGGACCTGACCGATCCCCATACGTTGTATAGGGATCGGTTGGCCATGCAGGAAATACACAGTACAATCGATACAATACCGACCGACATTAATTTCCGTCATTCCCGACCGACCATAATGCCGACTATGGTCATTCATCGGCACTGCGATCGGTCAGGAAGAGTCCCTACACACTGACGATAATAGGTAAATCCCGTATTTCCCCGACAGGATTTAACATTATTGTTAGAGTGTATGGCCACCTTAAGTAACACGAACAAAACTAACCCTCCACTGTGTTCAGAAGATCTGGCCTTAGATTTACACAAACACCATTTACTAAAAATATACAAGCACTAGTAAGCTACAGTCACAATAATACTTATTGAATACATAATATACTCTCTATAACACATAAGTTAATTCAAAGTGAGGCTGAAAATAGGGCTTTTATTCTTTCTTTTATTATGATTAGCAATGAACTTTCTCACTGCCAGGGCCACCATCAGGGGGGGAGGAGGTACTCAAGTATGGGGCCCAGACAGGGGGGGAAAGACTGTAGTAAGAAAAAATATCCTCTTTCCTGCAATACTGCGTTTCAACACATGCGTGCCCGTACTTAATGATGTCCTGGCAATTGGCCGTCCGGTGGCATTACTGCCTGTGCGCTGCTCCCGTTTGACAGGGTGAGCTTCTTGTCTCAGACGGCCAGGGCTGCCATCAGGGCTTCATTTCTTAAAGCACACATTGCAACTTGTGTGCTTTCTGCTGCCGGTACAGGAAATCAGCAAGGACCCACAGAGCATCATGGTAGCTGTGCTCCAGCTACTTCAGTGAGCTGCTTTAGTAAGAGTGGGAAACAGAGGAGTAAAGGTAGGGAAACGGGCAAACGCAGTATTTTCAAGGGGGGATTCCAGAATGGGTTACCCCCGAACAATCCCAGAAGGAAGTTCATAACCAAATACATCCATATATTCTATTATATATGCATCATATAATAATAATATATATTCTGTACTTGCCATAATTATCACCACAGTTAGCCAAATATCACTTTTGTTATAAAGTATCTTCATTAAGGCTAAGTACATACAAGCAGATTTTTCGGCCCAACCTGTCGATATTTATGTGTATCGGTTGGTTGGTCTAAAAAATCTGAGGGGAATTCAGTGGCGGCAGCGACCAATGTCGGTAAATCACCGCAGATTGTGCAGTCCATAGGAGACATTTGCAGCGACTAACAGTGCTTTGTCCCAGCCGACTGCTCGTAGTGGCAAATGGTTGGGATGAAAAATTTGCCCATTTGTTCCCAGCCTAATGTTCTCTTTTACCGAGAAATCCACATTTGACCATCAATATCATTAGTGTCCTTCAAAGTCAGAGCTGTGACACTGACGGTGGATCTGACAGAATTTGCTGAATATTGTCGGTATTGGGACCTATCGGACAAGACAGAAAATTTCTATTTCCAGTTCCCTTTACTACAGTAGGGGAAGCTAATAACATTAGACCAAGTATGGGCACACTGAACAATCATTCTGTATATGGAATATATGGAACAATCACTCCTGTGTATATATAATATATATAATGAAATATTAATAGTCAGCTACCACCTCCAGGATTTCTTAAACCACAGTGGGGTAAGTACAGTAAGTACTGTATATAAACCCAGTCTCAGCAATCACCTTTAGCAGCTGCAGGGTTAATATTGATACAATTTTGTATCAATTATTATTAGTTATGGTGCTGTCAATCACAGGACAGACTGGATACATTTTTGAAACATACAAATGCTGCTTCTCACTCACAGCTCAATTAACAATGTAACAATCTATGTAACAGTCTATGGACACCAGGAGAAGCAGAATAGCAGACTACACTGAGCAGACACGCCCCTGGGAAATGCCTTTTAATTGAAAAGTATTTTAAAATGTGTGTATGTTTTAAAGTATATGTATAGTTGGGTGGGCAAAAGTGTGTGTTCAATTGTGTCTTCCTTAGTGAGTGTCTGAGTGCACGTTAGTGTGTGTGTGCGTTATTGTGCATGTTACTGTCTGCTTAACATTTATAGCTAAACTTTATTTTTGATTGGACATGCCCTTTAATAGGACTGCCAGACATTATTAAGAAGAAGAATGCAACCCAACGGCCTGCAATCCTCAGGCACTGACCTCGTACTTCTTTAGAGCTAGGCCACACTAAAGTGTGTTTCTCACATGCTTTCAATCACGTTTTGCAATCTGTTAGTGTGTAAGAAAGGCTATCACAATTTGGATGATGCGCGTGTAATGTAGCCACAGCCTTAATTGGAGGAATCAAGTACATTGGCTACACTTGAGCCATGTATAGAGAACAACCCGAATTGACTTGTGACATGTTTCAGACCATAACCATCTTTTATCTGGTTGTCATATGTCCTTCTGTGCATTCTGACTCTTCTTCTACTTCTATGTTCCTATACCAAGGAGAAGGGGTTTGTGGCCACTCCAATCAGCCGGACGAACAACCACCGACCAAACACCAACTGTGCAGCCACACGAGACCATTGCCCAACTTGGACCTCACACGCGCCATTACATTTACTTAAATGCCATTTCTGAAGTTTATTAGTGTTCTTGGGGGGGGGACTGCTTTTTAGATTATGGAGTATAAAAATGTTGGTTTAGGCTAAGGCCACACTATAATGTGTCCCAGTAAACCAGAAATGTGCACGCAATGTTGCCCAATTGGAGCACATGCGATTGGGCAAACAAATGCAGATGGCATGCACTCCAATTAGTGGCTCGTAGCGCAACACAGGGGAGTGCACCTAGTGTGGCCAGACCTATTGGCCAACCCTAGTGTTTAACGAGTTACGATCAGATTGCAGTGTGGCCTAGCCCTAAGTGCTGCTTAAAAACTAATATTACATCTTTAACTTTACTACATGATTATAGTATTGTAACAAAATTATATAATAATATGATACTGAGGACCAGAACCAATACCATTCACATTCAACAACAACTTTTTTTTAAAAAGCACATTAAAAAAAATCACAGATTGTGGTTTTGAATTTGACTATGTCTACTGCTGTATAAAGAAATGGCGGACGCTACAATCTATGGTTCATAAACTGAATCAAGTTGCATGTTCTTATTTTTAAGCCAAAAGAAATCTAGTAAATCTTACCTATGCCAGAAATAACAACATCAGCAGGAAGTGTGGTCCCATTCTTCAAGATCACTTCCTTCACCTGAGAAAATATATGGGGAATAGTTATTGTTCAACTATTACAGTGGTTCTCAAACTTTTTCAGACTGTGGCGCACTTTTCTCGAGGCACACCTGTGTTCTTAAAGGGCATGTCCACTCTAAAAATTAACTTTTAATATAAGGTAGCCCCCCCTGCCCAGACCCAAACGCTGTGTTCGTTATATAAAAAAACAAATCCAAATCATACTTACAGCCCTTCACTCCCACAGTGAGAGGCAGCTGAGAGGCAGCCAATCACAGACGCGACTTCTGGTAACGAAGATGCCTCGGGAGAGAAGGGCTATAAGTATTATTTGGATTCATGGCATTTGGGTCTGGGCAGACGGGGAGTTACCTTATATTAAAAGAATTTCACGTTACAATATCAGGCGGGTCGAGGATGGATCCGCATGGTGGGAGGGGGGAAAAGGACTCCCCTGCGCATGTCAAAAAAAACTGTTTGGACAGGAAGACAGCTCCTACTCTTCAGTTTCCTGGACTTTGGACAAGCACTGCAGGAGAACCATAAGGAGCAGAGATGTAAGGTAAGGATTTTTTTAAACTTCACAGTAGGGCCAGTAGTGGGTTACATTTTAGTTTGGGGGGTGGACATGCCCTTTAATGTTAGAATTAAAGTTATATTACTCATATTTTATGCACTTTATACTACATTGATTTGAATACAATATATACTGTAATGTAACACTGCATTGACTGTTAAAATTTTGTCATAATATATATATATTTAGAATACAAAATAACAAAAATGTAAGTTATACTGGTGAAAATATTTCCACTATATAAAGCTCTTTGAAGTCACACCAGTCACACCAATGTTCCCTCTAATTTTAAATCGGCTATGTGCACAGAAATATATTTTCTTTGCGCATATAAAATAACATTTTGTGAAATCCATACCACAGCATTTACATTCCAGCAGATTTTTGTGTGCGCACCACTTTAACCTTTGTGCGCAGGACTGCATAGCTGTGTACGTGCACACGAGCGCACAGCTTAGAGGGAACACTGAATGGGTCTTACCTTTGCAGACCCACTTTGCCCTTCCCACTTGTGGGCCATGTGGCCCCATCCACTCGTGTTTTCTGTAAGTGGATGGGTCTGAGGTGCGAGTGGGGGAGGGGCCACGGAGCCCATGACTGGGCAGGACCATGGGGCCTGTGAGTGTGAGGGGCCAGGAGGAGGGTAGGGCCAGTAGATTCCCTTACCTTTTCTCCTGGTCTTTTCTGGTGACCACAGTTCCCCTTTAATTTCCTTGTTTACTGGCAACTGTGATTGTTGCACTTGTGACAGCCAACATGCATTTGGTATGGCCAATTCTTTTCTGTATTTTCAGTACAATACTGAAATCTGCTTGTCTGGACCTCATGGTCATTAATAAAAGTATGCATTAATTTAGTTGCAGTGGGCTCTGCATTTATTAACTTATCACTGTTCAATTGAACTTTTTGCACAAGGCATCTTTCTCTTGTTATAAAAGCTATCTACTGTGCACAAGCCTTTACAAACATACAAAAATCAACACAAAAGTACTAGATTCAAAAGAAAACACCTGTCCATTTTCTCCTCTGATTTCTCTGGGTTCTGTCCTTGAGTAGAAATTCACTCCTCTTTCCTTTAGCAACTGAAAAGGTCAAACACATGAAATAAACACCCATAAAGAACTTGTCTGTGTACACCGTTTTTTTATCCATTTCTCATATATTTATACGTGTTATTTTCAATAAATATCCAGATTAACAGATGATTTACAGGATTGAACAAATACAAAGAACCAGGCAGTCAATTTGCCCAGAAATGATACCTGGAGCAGTACGAATTGGTGACATAAGAATGGTTTGATTCCGTGGATTTATACTGGCTGGTAGCAAAGTGGCTATAAAATACGTTCCTTACAGTAATTTCTTCTGATTGGCTGTTGGATTGGTCAAACATGCTCAGATCTCTACTGAGCAACTAAATCAACCCAGGTGCTGGGTCAAGAGCAAGACCATAACAGTCTCTACCTAGGGGTCCTGCAAACAGGAAGTCAGTATTTTGGAAGCATTTATTTAAACACAGACAAAATGCTGAATGGGCAGGTTAATGTCATTAGGATGGAAAAATCACTGGGATGGGAAAATATTGCTCTTTTTCTTAAAAGCATATGTATTTGCACTGAACTTCCCCTTTAAAGGTGCTGTATGGCAAATCATTGATGAACTGACTTTAATCCCCTAGTGACTAATTTTAAAAGGACATGTGTACCCCAAAATCTATATTTTACAGTTATGTTAATAACCTCCTGTAACCAGAACGTTATAGAAGCAGAGAAGGAGTGATCCAGCAAAGCAAGGGGTGATTAACATAAGTGAAATATATAGATTTTAGAGTGGGTTATTAAAGGAATTGTGCACTGAAAATATTACTTTGCCTCATTTCAGTCTATAAATGAATACATGTAAACAGCACTTACTCTGATGTGTATGTGTTGCTGTGTGACTTCAATCAAGTAATTAGTGCCTCAGTCACTTGCCACTTCTGTGAGGGCAAGCATGCTCAGAAATCCCTATGAGGCAGCACTGGGAGAGGGAAATTTTCCACCATGCAGTTCACGTATCAACTATCACAATTCCAGCTACAGCAAAAGTTTATAATGGTAAGGCTCTTGATTGACAGCTGATGTTTCAGACTGGATATCAAAAGGAAAAAATGGTACCGTGATAGTTGGAAAGAATAATAGTTTCCAGTAATGGGCAATTTGGGGGTGGACATACCCTGTAAAGAGCTTTACAGTGATATCTATGAAACTGGCTACCTAGAAAGATATTTAAGTATATACTCGAGTATAAGCCGAGATTTTCATGCTCTAAGCCTGAAAACCTAACCTCGGCAAATACTCGGGTCAAGTCCTAATTTAGATCCAAATTGTAACCAGTAGGTGGCACTGTGTTAAAAAAAAAAAAAAAAACTTCACCTGCATAGAAAGTTACAGGAGCTGATCTGCCTTTACACTGCTTCATGCTTCCTGAAGTCAGGCTGCTGGACTCACTCAGCACTGTCACTGCTCATCTGGATGCTGTAAATCTGATGGGTTTCCTCAGTTTGGGGCAAAAAATGGCTGCTAGTTCAATGCAAGTGACAGCTCTCAGGTGACATTTTTAACTATTGGGGTCAGAGAGTCCTTTACTATATGGGGGTCAGAGCCTTTACTATATGGCGGTCAGAGTGCCCTTTACTATAAGGGGGTGATGAGAATTGTAAATGATGGTAAGCTTATTTAAAAGTTTATTGAACCTTGCCACTCAACATGTTTAGAAACTACAACTCCCAGCAACCAAAACATGCTGGGAGTTGTAGTTTCCAAATATCTTCGGGTGCCAATGAATTGGGGGTTACTGGTACTGGATTTGGCTATTACTATATGGGATTAATGTATGGGAATTCTGCTGTCCATTTAAAGGGCAACTTAAGCCACAAAACAATACTGAATCAGAAGGAAACAGTGGTCATAATTTCTACCCTCGACTTATACTCGAGTCAATCATTTTTTTTACAAATTTTTCAGGTAAAATGGGTACCTCGGCTTATACACAAATCTACTTATATTTGAGTATATACTGGTACATTTCTTTCCTAGAATTGTCTAAATGGCCCCTTATAATCTAAAGTAATTTATCCAGCCCTGATATAAATGTGTCTGGGCCTACTACATTTTATACTCTTTGTAAGCCTGGCTACTGCAAATGGCTACAGTTGCTTCCTACATATGTGTTTATTTTGTGACTATGGACTAAGACTTGTCTCTAGGGGCCTCCCTTTTTTATAAATCTCTATAACGAAACCAAAATAATCATTAAATAAAAGCAAATATGTCTTTGTGGGAGGGGGGGTTCTCTTAGCATGTGCAAGCTATAATTGTGTAAGAGTTTATATTATATATGTAGGTGAACATGTCTGTGTGGATGGTGGCACAGACGTATATGTACTTTTTGCTTCTCAGATCCGTGTTTTTAATTCACCTTCATGGCAACCTCTCCAACTTTAGGCCCAAGTACAGACTGGAATGGGAAATCGGATCGTCCAATCACAGAAACACAACTTGCTTTGTCAGAAAGAAATGCTGCTACCTCCATCCCTGTACATAGGAACAAATACCATATGTTAGGCTCTGATTAAATATATTCATTATAACTCTTTGCACCTTTTTAACAGAAATATCTTATGTTTTTCACTAGCAGTAGAGCTTTCATTAATTTACAGAACAGAAAAACTTGATTATGTCCTATTCTTTCCTGAACAATTAAAAGCAACAGTGAACTTGCTATGTATACAAAGCTCCCCCAATTCTTATATATGACATCATTTATTAGAGTTACTAATAAGCCCTCTTCACTCACCTCAGATAACAGAAGCCTATATTAATATAGCTAATCAAACATATTTCTGTGAGAAAGAGACATTCAGGGGGATTTAATGTCTGTCATGAGGCAGAAGAAACTTTACACCAACGATTAATTATTTCTGTTTCAAATAAAATTTGATTTAGTTTACATACCTATAAATGAATTTCCTATTATTACCACATTTTTGCCTACTGCCATTTCACTGATTGCATTGGCATCTTCAGGAGTACGCAACGATAAAACATTTTGTAAATCTGAGCCAGGGCATGTAAGCTCTCTAGGACTAAATAAAGAAAAGTATTTGTTAATGAACAAGACACAAAATATTAACTGGTCCCTTATAGTCATATTTATGCAAAGGAAACTTATTAGATATTTATTCTAAATATTTATTCTAAACTGCAAACTGCAATGCAAAATGACTTTCAATTAGCCATGCTGTGAAGGGGGCAAAAGCATTCTGTCTGCCTCTAACTGTCATTCAAAGCTAGCATGCGAGAAAACACTCCTCCACTCACCATTGATCAGATTGATTATGTAGGCTGTATCCTAGCAACAGGACATTTCAAGTTTGTTTAACTGGGGGTTGTAACAGACATTCCCACCAGCCAATGACAAGTGCTATGTTAATCATGGCCCTGGCTTTTAGCACTTATCTTTGCTGTGTGATATCTAAGGGAGGGCAGCACGGATGTAAATGTGAATAAGTGATCTCAGCTGCTGGAAGTGTGGACATGTAATGGGGGTGATGTTGTTTTTTTTTATATTGTTGTCCTTTAAGATAAATGTGCTTTGCCTGTTGAATATTTCTGTTATGAAGTGCATTGCCCCTTCTAATTGGGCAATACTCAAGTCCTGGTTTCTTTTGGATTTTTTATTAGGTGTGACCTGTTACCAGCCTATTCACTCAATGCACAACAACAGAATGTACCTGCTACCAGTAGCAATAAGTAGTTGGCTGTACATCAGAGTGGAATAATCTTTAAACTTGATCTTGCCTTCATCTGTATTGATAGAAACCACCTACAAGCCAAAAACATGAGAGGAAATCAGCAACTCTTAGTTCTAAGTTCTATTTTTGTCCATTATGAGATGGGGCATTTCTTTGCAACTCTGCTTACTAGGCAGATGTTCCAGGGTTGCTTTTTCTTGATATTGAGACTGTAGTTTTGTGCCTTCGTAAAGCTGCACATTGAGGACACACTGTAATGGGTTTATTCACAAAATAAAAATAAAAAATTGCCAGCGCAAAGTCTGAGATGCAATTTTATTGGCTAAAATTGAGCCACAGACTTTGCGCTGGCAATTTTCTAAAAGCCTAATGGCAGCGAGATGTCATATTTTATTACACAAAGCTTTTTTGTGTGTGTTGTAATGTATTTATCCTCTTCATTAATAGTGCATCAGGGTCTCCTACCCATTTTAATTGTGCTTAGAACCAATCTGCCCAACCGAGCAGTACACAACTCTAAAGGTTCATACACACATGCGATCGCGGGTGCCGACCTGCAACGCACAATGTGTATACACAGCTGTTTCGGCTGATAATTGTGCCATGTATGAGCACTTTTGTAGGCCGAAACTGCCATTCAGCACCCGTAATCGCACGTGTATAGAAAGCTTTACAGTCTAACAGTATAAGAAAAGACTAATTGGTTTCCGAACCCACAATAGCTAATGCTCCAGATACTCCACTAGCCTAGAAGGTCAGATGAAGGTCAGTTTTACAGTTTTCCTCTAGCATAATTGTAAAGGGGTTTCTCCTAATCAATCATCATTTTAAAGTTATAGCCTTGAACTTGTCAGTACAACAGTCAATTGAATCACAGGTTTAGTTGATGCTGATAATGGGCCACTGTACACCAATCCAATAAAAATAGACATTTCCCACTATGATGGTCATTAACAGCATCTTAGCACATACCAGTTAAATTACAGGGAACATTAGCAATGTTTTATAAAGATGTAATTTTTTCCTTTGTATCTATACCCTTTATAAAAAACACGATTTTTCTTTGTAAAACTGCCTAACATTGTTTGCTATAACTTTTTATCTTCTAGTACTCCTAAGGTAATTGTATTGCGTGAATCTTGTTGCTCAGTATTGCCATCACAATGCCCTCAACAATCAGTTAACAGACAGCTTGTCCTGCTACAGTGAGAAGGATGTTCTATTTTATGGGGAGGGGAAAACAATCCAATTACCACATTTATTGCTACTCCAGAGTACAGCATTAATATAGTATAGTATATTATATTAAAATAAAAACAGTAGGTCACCCTGATCTGCTGCCTCTCCCTCTCTTATATGATATTTTGCAATCATTAAATAATGAATATATATACTATTTAAAGCTGAAAGAAAAACAAAGGCTTTATGAATTACTAGCTGCTTATACAATACAGTGGGAACAGGCATTTCATGCAACAAGGGTACAGTTTATGGGAGAACTCATTTCTCTAGAAGCTTATAAAGTCCTCCAACCCCTTGGGACCCTCAACTATAAAATGAAGTGTAAAAAAATTAAGCCTGAGCAATGATTGATAAAACAAAGAATTTCCATTAGTGATTATTTTGTGGTTATTCACTAGGACTTTGCTCATGTTAATACATACTCTGCCACATTATTTAATTTTTATTATTGGTTTTATTAGTTTTTTAGATTGGCTTTATTTGAAACCATAAAACCTGTCAATCGTTACCTTCTTCTCTGTCAAGACCTCAATGTCATGGCTGGAAAAAAAATCCTCTGGACGCAAGTAAATATCTGAGGCCTTTGCATTCATTGCCTGCAATTCAATGGCACAATGGTTATCACATTTCCCTCCAATTATACAGTATCTTCACTATTTGCTATTTACAATACAGAACATGGAAGGAAGTGAAACGTTATCCTCCTTGAATAAAAGCCAGAAACCAAACATGTTCTTTATTTTATAATCCGTGAATGGTGCGGTTAGGAAGGACTAGTACACAGCGTTTGCCTTGAGCTGCTCTTCTATACAGAGCTACACGTATGAATAGAAAAAGAATATTTTTATAATAAAAAGGCAAAAGTTCTGTCAACTTTTTCCTGGACCAAATTTTACTTTTGTAAAATGTCAATACCAAATACAAAAATAACAGCCCTATCTTCATGGGTGTCTAAGGTGAATTCCAAAATGGGGGCTGTTTACACAGAATCCTGCAGGTGCTTTGGTGGGTATAAAAAGAGGAGAGAAATACATCATGTTCACACATTGTACTGACTAAGATTAGTACATAGCTGGAACCTGAAAGGTAAGCCTACTGAGAGAAAAAATATTAAATATATGACCCTGTTTCTACATGGTTTGGAAGGTGTCACCCTCAGAAGATCTCTCTCTGCTGCTAATCTTTCATTTATATTCTACAGAATGCTTTGTTAGGATCATATTTTGGGATCTTAAATAACTGAAGTTGCTCCATGTTACCAATTTACTAACACTGGTGTTATTGTGGAACAAACCTTGCTTAGCTTTGTCCGATCATATGGAAGATGTTTCTCTCTAGTCACCATGACAATTCTTCCTGTGTATCCTTCTTGGCGAAGTGTTTCAGCACAAACCAAAGCTGCTGCACCTTTTGGAAAAAAGTTAATGGGAAATAAACACTGTACATAGTATTACACATGATCTGGAGAACAGATTACAGGATAGTTCAAAAACTTGAGCAGTACTGGACGTTACCTACCGTGTATCAGATATTGATCTCCCCAAGCTACTTCCTACCTGTACAAGACCCCCAGATAATTTACACTTTCAGTTTCATAAAATTTCCTCCAGTAAAATTTTGGTAAAGAATTATCCATAGAAAATACAAAATGCATAATGCGTTTAAAATGACATTTATACCTCCCAATTTGTATTAGAAGACATAAGATTAGCTGTCAAAACCCTCTGCTTTTCCTACATGCAGTTCCACTGGCACCCTTCAATACCTCTAACATTAGCTTTCTTGCACCTTTATTAAAAGAAGTAGCAGGGTGAAACTAAGAAACGAGATGAAGATCTATCAGAAATGGCAGTGGTGGTATCTTTCACAGCTCACCACCCCTATTCTATTGCAAAATAGGTGGTAGGTATAATGCATCCTAAGTCCCAGAATAATATAGTCTTAACATTTAAAACAGTCATTTTGGGCACAATAAGCCTAACATAACATGTGATTTTTTTAAATAGTCTGTTAAAAAGGGTTTTCTTGGCATCTCACTCTACTGCTTCCCATTGTCTTATAAATCTGGGGATATCTTCCAATTCTGCCTGTGTCGCAATCCTCATTCAAATCCAATAGATGCCTTTTGCATAATGAGTACCCATGCTTATTTTGAAAGGCTTTTCTGAAAATCCCCTTTGCTCAGTAAAGTTTACAATTAGGGCACGGCCACACTGCAACGCAAATGCAATCGCACACGGAATCGCACGCGTGTTTTCAGTGCATTGCCGCGTTTTCAATGATATGAAAAAAACGCAAAACGCAAAAAAAGTGCAGCAGTGTGGCCTAGCCCTTAATAAGCACGTTTAGTTAATCTAAAAAAGTTTCATGATCTGTAACTGTGGGATGATTTTTCAAATTGGACCACTGATTTTGAGCTAGGTTGGCCATGAGCGATGTAATTTAGGACTTCAGAGCTCTCCAGGTTCAGGGAAGTCAGCAGTCTACTAATAAAAACTCCTTGGCCTCATCTCTAGTGCAAGATGACAAACTTATAGATTTTGAAATGTGGACTCTGCATTAGCAGTTTTAATAACAGAACAGCAATAAAGAAATACTAAAATATTCTGCTCATTTTCTGCATAATGTTACCTGATCCTATAATGGCCACAATACTCCTGTCTCCTTGTTTCTGTTTTCCCATGGCTTTCACTCTCTTGGCATTTTCAAGGACCTGAATTAAGAAAATGTCGGGAATATCACAGGATGGACACTCCAAAAAGTAACTACATTGATTGTCCTTCTAATGATTTACCTTCTTACTTGTGTTAATAAATACACTGCCATTGTCCACAATCACCTGTAGATTGAATAAAAAAAAATGCATTGTTAATTGTTAATTAACACCCACTCCACTTGTACTCAGTATATCTGCATTGAGTAGATTAATATCCTACAACCCTACAACCCTACCCTATAATGTTTGTGATAACATGTACATATGATGTACATGTAAATGAATGTTGAATTGGATGCCTCTGGAAAATGAATGTTTACCTTGAAACAAGGCAGACTGTCTAGTCCTGGGTATTCTTCAATATCTCCGGTTTTGATATTAAAACAAGCACCATGCCATGGGCAGCGGACCCTGTCGCCTGCCAGAACTCCTGCAATTCAGAACAGAACATATTAAAAGGACAACTTACCAACAGGTTTGGGCAAATATTGTTTCCATTTGCATGGATAGTTATATAAGTGCTCACAGTCTCCACAGCAGCTATTAAGGGGGTTGCTGGTAGTTTTAGTACACTAATGTTGATGTACTAAAGTGGTGTAACTAGGAATCACTGGGCCCCCCAGCAAAACTATGATGGGGCCCCTATCTGTGCTTCATGCACAGTGGTTTTCTGGGAGGAGGCTATATATGTCATGGAGTAAATAATATGATGGGTCGCCATTGGCTAGCAGGGCCCCCTGTGGTTGTTCCCCCTGCTCCACTGGTAGTTACACCCCCTTGTGGGGGTGGGGGATCTTTTTACTCTTTATGATAAGAGATAGCATATTGAAAAAAAATATATACCCTGGGCAACCAGCAGGAGGATAAAGAGGACATCACATACTGTGTTGTATTGACAGCCTAGGACTCTCCTACAGCTGCAACACCCATTCCCAGCCATCAATATTTTGATAAATTTTGCATGACGTTAGTTTAACCATTAAAATGTATAGAAAGAAGGCACATCAATTTCTGCTTTCACATATATGATAGGAGAACAGCAATAGGCTTTATACTGACAGCCCGACTACTGACTGACAATTGTGCAATCACTGAAAAAGCACGTGTTACCCAGCATTGTCTTGTTATAAGGTACTTCCCTTAAAAGTGCTTGTTGGTTTTAGGGATTTTGGATTGATCTAATATATTTTTTCATGCTCACTAACCAATAGAAACAGTTTTTAAAATTGTCATTTCGAAACTGGGACTAATCTTTAGTCAGCACCTCAGAGAAATCCCATAGACTATTATTATGCATAGACAGCACAGGGGCTCAGTGGGGTTTGCAGCCCCTGACGTCCTGACACATCGGCAAGGAGTTTGTATGTTCTCCCCGTGCTTACATGGGTGTCCTCCAGGCACTCCGTTTCCCCCCACAAACATAAAGACATGCTGATAGGTTGTATGTGTCAAAAAAATGTGCTTAGATTGTAAGCATTTCGGGGCAGGGCCTGATGTGAATGAATATGGAAGATGTTAGTGCTATATAAATCCATAATAATAGAAACAAAAACTCTACACACCAGTTGCAACCAGAGCCAGATAACTCACAAGGCAAAAGGCAAGACAGGACTGTTTCTAGCCATTTTAGTGCCCTAGGCGCCCTCCCACCTACGTACTCCCCCCCCCCCCCCCCAAAAAAAACCCCAACTTGATCTGTCAAACTACAGCTGGATTTCTTCCTTCTGACACTGTCCACTGCTACTGTTCTTTATAGTGGGAATGCTTTACTAGTTGGTAAGAGGCGCAAGCTGTAACAGGTGAGGCGGGAATGTATACATATGTTTGTGCAAATGCATCAACACCGGCCACCAATGAAATACTGATCCAAAAGGACAGGATAGGTTTCAGTGGATGTATAAAGCATAAACAAGAAGAAAAAAGAAACCTGCAGCACACAATCAAATAAGTGTGAAATTATATACACTCCTTTATAACGTGTAGATACAGGTATATTTGGGAATAAGTATGTGCAAAACAGCAAAGTTAAAAACATTAAAATATAATATTTACAAACAGCAGCCTCCACATACTAGCAGCAATTATAGCATAAAGTGCAGAGCTCTAAGACAATAGTCTAAACAGTTAGGTACTTCATTGTGGCACAAATGACTATAGAGTTACAAATACAGTATTTATATAGCTAGTACTTATCTGTCCCTATGTATGGCACAACATTTAGAGGTAGAGACAACCCATGGAGGTTCAGGTATCCATACAGCTGCATTCATGGAGGCTGACTGAGAGAGCAAACATGGAGGGTCCCCCCTGACGCGTTTCGCTCGGTGCCCCGAGCTTTCTCAAAGGTGCAGGGTAGGCACGTCGGTTTCAGTGGATGTGCAGTATTTGGCACCAGTGTTCTCCCCAGATTTTTTTTTACTATTTTACTATTAATACTTTCAGTGCCTGCACTTTTCCAGAGTATTGCCATTAACCATTCAGGGCCAGCAGACTTCCCCACAGTATTTCCATTAACACTTTCAGTGCCAGCAGAGTATTACCATTAACCCTTCAATGCCAACAGAGTTTCCTATTAATACTTTCAGTGCCAGTACTTTCCCAGATTATTACCATTAACACTTTCAGCAAACTTACCTGTTACACTATACTCAGCAGTAGCACTGACGGTTCCCGACAGCTTCCGCATTCTGTACAGCTATAGCACACATGCACGATAATGCACACTATAGTTAAACAGAGCCCGGAATCGGTCAGGAATTTCAGTGCTGCTGCGGAGGATAACGTAACAGGTAAGTTCGTTCCTGGCTCCACATGCATTGAGGTAAGGCATAGCTCCTTATCCTCCTGGTCTTTAAAAATGCATTAAACTTTGATAGTGAACTATTCCTTTAACTCTTTCAGCTGCCAGCATTGACATGATATATAGTATGTACCTGCTTTCCATGTCTCCTCCATTGAATTGTTCTCTCCTCACCTACTCTAAGTTCTAATTGGAGAGTTGGATGGAAGGAAGAAAGAGGCAGGAAAAGGGATCTCATGGCTGCTAGTCACAGAGGCCACTAGTAAAAGGTCTGCAGCAGCTTTTACCTGGCATTTTAGAACTGTTCTCCTCAGTACTATTAGCTGAACTCATCCTCCCCTCTCCTTCCTTCACCTTCTGTCCATTTGCAACATTGTTTCCAAGAGGAGATAGCGGAGTTCAGTTCTAAAACAGCAAGTAAAAGCCGACAGGGAGATGCTAGGGAGAAGAATAAGCACCCTGGTTTAACATAGGCACCCTAGTTCTTTGCCTAGGTAGATTATGCCTAAAAACGTCCCTGAGGCCAGGGAAACTATATAGGGTTTAGTTACTCCTACACGCATGTCCCCACCCCTCTCGGAGGCAATGCAGGAGGCAGAGACATTTGGACAGGAAGACAGCCACTACTCTTCAGTTTCCTGGACTTTGGGCATGGACTACAGGGGAACCATATGGAGCAGGAATGTAGGGATTTTTTAAACTATACCGTGGGGCCAGTAGTGGGTTAAATTTTAGTTTGCCCTTTAAGAACTTTTATTTAATCTCCTTGAGAATGTAGAGCAAAGAAAAGGGGGCTAAAATCACATTTCCTAGGGCCCCATTCAGTTTTAATCCAAATCTGTCTGCACCCACCTATCAGTGGCACAAAACAAGCTAAACAAACGAAATGTGCCTATTTAGGAAGCCGAATGCATACACTGAGCTTGTTTATAAATACCAATAAAATGTTATTCAGTTTTGCCGCCTTTTAACTTTACTATGTAAACTAGAAATGATGTGTATAGAGAAAAAAAGTTATTAAGAAGGTAAATGGAACACACTGACCTTTACTTAGAGGTGCGCCATAGTGGGAACACTTGCCTCCCACTGCACTGAAAATTCCATTACTCTTCACAAGTAAAATAGTGTGGCCTTGAACATCAAACTCGCGCATCCTGTTTAAGCGAGAGAAGGTAGGTGTTAATATAAATCCAATATTCACAATTCTACATCCCTCAATGAGTAAGCATCTTTAAAAAAATTGTATTTAAAATCTAGTCAATTTAAAATCCTGGAGGAAAATTTTTACCCTAAATTATAGCCCAAAAATGTTCAATAAAATGATGCGCCACTTGTCCTTTTAAGCAATTTATAACCCAAGATACACCAGGGTACATTCCATCCATATCAAGTCTCACTTCTATCCTATCCTCCTTTCTAAAGCACTGGGTCAGGTGTGCTTTTCAACCAAAGAGTGAGCAATGAACTGTCCCATTATTTTCCAATGAGGAAAGAGTCCCTTTTCATCTCCCAATGACTGCACTAGTAGCATGTGCATAGAGATTTACCTCATAGTAGCATAGTAATGGAAGTTAAATAAAGACATATGTCCATCTAGTCCAACCTTTACACCCTAATCATTAACCCTAACAGCTGATCGAGAGAAAGGCAGAAAAAAAGAAAAAGCTATAAGATCTGCTAGGACCAAATGTTGAGAGGTTTGCTTAAACAAACCTACTGTAATGCCCCTAGGATACAGAGCAGTAATGCTATTGTCCTTGTGAACTGTTTATGCAAAAGTTTCAGAGCAAATAGCAAAAATCAACAGATAGCAATTTTTCATGGGCAGATACAAGTATTATACAAGATCAGAAGGGGCAAGTAAACAGATACAGCAGATACTCACACCTCTGTAAAGGTCAATATCAGGCTAAAAATCCCACTTCACGCCTTCTGTAGTGGTAAGACATTCGTAGTACAAGAATTGTAGGAGAGCCACAGGCAGAAGTTTAAACTGCAAAAAATGTTTTATTTGGTACACTGGAGCAACATGATTCAGAGCCGTGTGCTCCTTTATCAAGCATGTGCTCTAAAACATGTTGCTCCAATGTACCAAATAAAAGTTTTTTTGCAATTCAAACTTCTGCCTATGGCTCTTCATTTACTTCTTAAGATCAGCACGGGACGTACAGTACATGCAGTAAAATACAAATTAAAAAATAAAATCTTATCCATTTCAACATACAAGAAACTTAGAACACAAGGAAAAAGAAAGATGGATTAGAAAATTGCATGTGAAGGATAAATTTGATTTGATTTGCATTTCTTGTGCTTTAATTATTTAGCAAATGAAGTTATTTGCTCGACCTTGTAGCCTGTTTTAGAATTGGCATACAAGGGCTGATCCAATCAATCACCTGGCCCAATATTTTGTTTAGAATGACTTCCTGCTGGACAGATCATTATTAACCAATTTGTTTTGCAAAAAAAATAAATAAATAACAAATTAGACATGTTGGTAAATCACAGGTGATTGTGTAGTCTTCAGTAGGTTCCCACTATGTACTGGATCAGTTACTGGAACAAATGTGTGCACTACTTTTTGTGCATATAACATCATAACTTCACAGGAAGCAGCAGCCTTGCTTCCTAGAAGCTGTCAGCAAACCACCTCTTCTCTACTAGTGCTGTAGCCAGAGCCGCCATTAGAATTTTCTGGGCCTCATACTGGATAAATTACTTGGCCCCCATATTACACACATTAATATATATACATTACCACACAATCTTTAACAGACACACACACACCTGCACAGACACACATATCTGTGCAGACACACATTAATGCACATGCAGACTCATTTACCCAGACCCGCTATCGTTCTGGGTAAATGCTCCTTTTGCGATTCTATATTGCGTTTGTGATCCCACTGTGGGATTTTAATGCCAGCTGTTTTCTGGCGTTAAAATCCTGCGTTAAAACTAGCGCAAACGTGATATTGAATCACGAGCAACAGATGCACAAGTGATTTTGCATAACCTGAGCATCTGAGTTAAAGTCCCGATAACCGGTAGCGAACCGGTTAGCGCAAATTTAACTCCATATATTTGCCCAGTGAGTCTGGGTAAATCGGTCCCAAAGACACTTAAGCAGACAGTTATGCGTGCATATACACTAACACAGACACACACTAGCGCGAACAGTAACGTGCATACACTTACGCAGACACACACTAATGCACAGTATTATTATTATTGTGGATTTATATAGCGCCAACATCTGGGCACTTTACAGTTGCATTAATATACATAAGGAAAACATACATGTTACATACAAGGGCAGAAAATGTAAGTGCTGGTCTAGCAGCATTCGGTGTGTTAAGTTACAGCATTTCTGTGGTACAATAGGATGGAGAGCTTACAGTCTAGAGGAAATGGGGATGAGACATAAGGTGAAGCAGATCAGTAGCTGTAACTAAGTTGTTAGTTGAGTATAACTAGCGGGTCTGCGATGGGTCACTAAGAGGGGTAGAAGTGTCCAGGTCCAGATTGTAACCTTGCCTGAAGATGTGAGTTTTGAGGGGGTCCAGTACTCTTCTGTATAAAGTATAGAGGTCCAGTACTTTGCTGTGTAAAGCAGGGGTCCTCAAACTATGGCCCTCGGGACGGATATGGCCCTCCATGGTGAGTCACCTAGCCCCTGCTCAGTGATATATTTAGTGATTTCTGGTGTCTGGAATCCCCTCTTTCTGCTTGCTCCATGCAGTCTGCTGTTTCACTTCTCCTGGTGCACATAGATTGTTACATTGTTTGTTTTAAAAATGTATCCAGTCTGTCCTGTGATTGACAGCAGCATAGAAAACTGTATCAAAATTAACCCTGCAGCTGTCTGATGTGATAGCTGTGACTGGGTTTATATAAAGTACTTGCCTACCCTTCAACATCTACCATTTAACCGGTACACTAATAGAAACAACCTGGCTGAACCCTATTTCAGCAAAGCCCTGTGAAATGGTTTTCTCATTAGTTTACCTATAAAATGGCAGATGCTGGAGGGTATGTAGTATTATACTTCATTGTGATGGAGCTTAGTTAGCAGGAAGAGGGACATTGAGAAATCCTGATGGTATAGGATTATGTGTGTAGAAATGTATGTATTAGTATGTAAATCTGACCAATCACTGCGAATACACAGGAGCAATTGGTAGGTTTATTCTTTATACAGAAGAATCGTAATTTGATGCACCTATATACAGTTTCTGACAAAGGTCTTGTCGCTTATGTACAAATAGACCTGAAGTGCCGCTTAACAATAATTCTAATGCAGCTTTTGTTTCAAGAAATGGTTCATTTTAACCCAAACAGCTTTTGTAATAATGTTCAAATGCAAAATGAAACTAACAAAAAGTATTGTATTATTCACAGCTTGGTAAAGCCCATTGAGTCAATTTTTGCAATGACATAAGTGATGTCGCCTTGACATATTGGCTTCACCTGTGACTAATAATGGATCAATTAGGTGTCAGGTGTGTATAAAAAGAACCCCAGTACACTAGACCTTCACATCAACTGTAAATAGACCTCTGCAAACATGCCTAAGATTCACCCTGAGACTAAAGTGTTGATTATCAAGGGGCTGAAGACCAAATCCACTGCTGATGTGGCGCACACCTTCAATGTCTCTCAGTGTCAAGTTCAGAGGATAAAGAAAAGATTTGAAGAGACGGGAGAAGTTTTTGACAAGCCCAGGTCAGGCAGACCCCGCAAGACAACTGCTCAAAAATCCAAGGCAAGCCCATTTTCAACTGCAGCAGAGCTCCAGGAGACCTGGTCACCTGAAATCCCTGTGTCAACCAGAACAGTTTGTCGGATTCTGTCTCGAAATGGCCTCCATGGTCGAATCAGTGCCCATAAGCCAGAACTAAACAAAAGACAATTGAAAAACCGTGCGGCATTTGCCAAATCCCACAGCCTGCTAAAAGGATGGACACTGGAAAAGTGGCCAAAGGTGGATTTTTCAGATGAATCTTCTGTTGAATTACACCACAGTCGCCGCAAATATTGCAGGAGATCTACTGGAACCGGCATAGAGCCGAGATTTATCCAGAAAACAGTGAAGTTTGATGGAGGCAAAATAATGGTCTGGGGTTACATCCAGTATGGGGGTGTGTGAGGGATCTGCAGGGTGGCAGGCAACATTAATAGTGTAAAATGCCAAGAAACCTTAGCTACCTCATATATTCCCAACCATAAAAAGGCCAAATTCTGCAGCAGGATGGTGCTCCGTCGCATACTTCATATCCACATCAAAGTTCCTTTAGGCGAAGAAGATCAAGATGCTCCAGGATTGGCCAGCCCAGACACCTGATATGAACATCATTGAGCATAGATGGGGTAGGATGAAAGAGGAAGCATGGAAGATGAAACCAAAGAATATTGATGAACTCTGGGAGGCATGCAAGACTGTTTTCTTGGCTATTCCTGATGATTTCATCAATAAATTGTATGAATCCACGCCAAACCGCATGGATGCTGTCCTTCAAGCTAATGGAAGTAATTTGCTGACATATTTTTGGATTGGCTGTGGAGTAGATTTTCTGTATAGGCGACTACACTTTTGTCTTGCAACATTTTGACCTTTCTGTCTTGATTAAATGATAAATCTTTTTTCAGTGAAACTATTTTTTACCAGTACATTTAATATTATTTGGGAGGGCAAAACACCAATTGATCAATTAAAAAAATCAGGTTAATAGCAGGAGTTACTGCTCCTTTACCTCCCATTCTTCAATTAAACTGAAAAAAGCAAACTCACTTTTGTCAATGAAGATACCCTTAAAAGACAGATTTAGAAAAGGAGCTAGAGATAGTCTGGGGTGGAGCCATGGGAGGAGTTTGGCTGGAGCAAGAGGCATGTCCTAGTGTACCTTTTTTATTCTTTGAAATGTTGGAGGGTATGTTGGTGTGGAGAAATGTGTATAGAAAATACTCTGTGTATAGAGACAGCGAATAATTCTGGGGTCAGGGGGTGTGGCTCTTAAAAGACTACATGGGCTGTGAGTTGTACTGGCAACTACATGGAAATCTTCTTAGTTACAGAATCTATTACCTGCATGTACTAAATGGAACTTTACTAGAGAATAATCTTACAATGTATAGGTGTTCTGGGAGAAAAGCTTTCACATTAGCATAAAAAAACAAGATTAATTTTCCATTAAGTATTTTCAGTACTTACTCGCCATCTTTCAGATCTGACTCTCCACACAGCTCTTGAGTAATTTCTTCTCCATAACTCATGTTGACTATTTTTGTGACTCTTTTTTTTTGTTGGTGACTACAAAAGAAACAAGATCATATGAACAGTACTAATTCTACACAACTACAAATAATTAATTACTTACATATTTTGTATAATTTATTAATTAAATACATGTATGGTTAGTATAGGGAAAACATACTGGTAGGTCTTGTTTTCCAGCTTTTGTTTTCGATCAACAGCTGACTGCTGAACTGGAGGGCTGACCTAACATAATTTGCTGAACTGGAGGGCCGACCTAACATCATCTGCAGAAATGAAGGGTTGACCTAACAGCGGCTGCTGAACTGGAGGGTTGACCTAACAGCGGCTGCTGAACTAGAGCGTTGACCTAACAGCGGCTGCTGAACTGGAGGGCCGACCTAACACCATCTGCAGAACTGAAGGGTTGACCTATCCGCGGCTGCTGAACTGGAGGGTTGACCTAACAGCGGCTGCTGAACTGGAGGGTTGACCGAGCAGCGGCTGCTGAACTGGAGGACTAACATAGGCACTTTATATAGGACATTGTACCAAACTGTTATACAATAATGCACCAACCGTGTTATACAATAAATATAGAAAGCAAAAATAACCACAGACACAGTTGAAGCGGGCAACACTCACTAATAAATAACTCCTGGAAAGTGATTGCATTAAAACTCTGATCCCCCTCCCCCACATACATAGGAAAATACACATAGTTAAAAACACAAACCCTCGCCTCAATGTGCATTCACAAAATAATAAATACAATCTTTTACATTATATGGGGCAATATACAGGTATATTATGTTACACAAAACGTAAACAGTAATAGTATTATAATAAGGTATCACAGCACACCTCTTTCCTGAGGAATAATATAGATAAACAATAGATAAACACAATCATACACTGCACCAATGTGATGGCAATAAGTAAACTAAAAATAGTTATCAAGAGAGACCTCAGATCCATAAGTGGAGACAAAAGGGTGCTAGTAAAAAACACCAGATGCATTTCGGTTGGCTCCCCAAACTTCCTCAGTGGCATACATAACAGTGAGGGCTGACATAACAGTGGCTTCTGAGCTGGAGGACTGACCTAACAGCGGCTGTTGAACTGGAGGGATGGCCTAAAAGTGGTTGCTGAACTGGAGGGCTGACTAGGGAACCCGGAAGTTGGTCTTTTAAACAGCTGATCGCGTGTATGATTCCTTCATACGCTATAGTGGATTAGCACCAGGAAGTGGTCATCTTTTCAGTGGTGAATCACGCAAAAGGTAAATATACTCACCTTCATCCCTGGCTTCTGCTCAATTGATTCAAGAATGGGAGGTAAGGCATTTCTATCAATACATTAAAGGGGAACTGTGGTCTTCCATTTTGTATGTGCCTTATGGAGGCAGCCATTGATCACCTGATCATCTGGCCGCCGCCTTTACTGCTGGGAAATTCTAATTTACCATTTGCATTTCATACCAGAAATGCAAAATTAAATTATAATTCCCCAGAAGTCTCTTTACCCTTATTTGCATAATGAGCAAGGGAGTTGTGGGGAAAACTCTCCCTAACTCGCTTGACTCCTTGTAAATCTTATTTTTCAAAGCCCAGAATGAATAAAAGCTATATGTTTACACATGAATACCAAAACTAAATAAAGGCAGTGGTATGCACTATATTTGATTGCTTTTATAAAATATGCCTGTATATATTTGAACTATTTTAGAAGGTATTTGTCAAGAAAAAAAAAAATCCGGTTTCTGATCCAATAATTAAAAAAATGATAAGAAAAAAAAATATTTTTTAGCCCTTCTCTAATATAACATAAATAGAGAACTACATGGCAGTAGTGCCATTTTAATACTTGTCACCAAATACAGAGGATCTAAGGCTCACCAGGGTTGAAGGTAGCTCATAGAGCCTACCCAGCCAGGTATATACTAGTCTAACAGCTATCTTTTGTAGATAGTTATGCCTAACTACAACTTATCAGTACAGCAGCTAATCCAACACTAAGCTGCAATTCAGATCTCTTGCATTTTATAGTGTCTCCCATAAACACCTTTAAAATCTGATTGGTCTAATTTAAATCTTGAATCTGATTGGATCGAGGGTATTGGACCAATCAGATTTAGGGGTGGGGTATACGGTTGGTTCAATACCCAAGATCCAATCAGATTCAAGATTTAAATCAGACCAATCAGATTTTAAAGGTGTGTTTGGGAGACACTATAAAATGCAAGGGATCTAAATTGCAGCTTAGTTTGGCTTAGCAGATATACTGATAAGTTGTAGTCTTGTATTTAGGTATAAAGGCTACAACTGTTGACTGTTGGTCTAGTATATATCTGGCTGGGTAGGCTCAACAAGCTCCCTTCAGCTCTGGTGAGCCTTAGATCCTCATTATTTGGTAATAAGTATTAAAACAGCACTACTGCTGGATAATTCTCTATTTATGTTATTTTAGAGCAGGCCCTATCAAAAAATCTTTATATCTTACATTTTTTTAATTAATGAACTAGAAAACTGATTTTCTTTTTTTTCTGGTCAAATTCCTTTATATATATATATTTATAAAACCAATAAAATATATTGCATACCACTGCCTATATCTATATATATCTATATCTATCTCTATATATATATATTTAGCATTAATGTGTAAACATATAGCTTTTATTCATTCTGGGCTTTGAAAAATAAGATTTACAAGGACTCAAGCGAGTTAGGGAGAGTTTTCCCCACAACTCCCTTGCTCATTATGCAAATAAGGGAAAAGAGACTTCTGGGGAATTATAATTTGATTTTGCATTTCTGGTATGTTAATTAGAATCTCCCAGCAGAAAAGACAACAGTGAGCATGCTCCAACCCTAAACCAAGGCAGCGGTCATATGATCAGGTGATCAATGGCTGCCTCCATAAGGCACATACAAAATGGAAGACTACAGTTCCACTTTAAAGGAATAGTTCGCTTTCCGAGTGAACTATTCCTTTAAAGGTGGACATGCCCTTTAAACTAAATTTCTGGAGATGTTGTGAAGCGGTTTCTACCAAACCACCAGATATACTATGTAAAGTTCTCAAATGTCAATATTATAACCAGATTACCCCCTATGGTATATACAATCCTTTCTTCATGGATAGTTATAAGCAAATCTGCTAACATCATTAAACATGATCAAAACATTTTACCAATAAAAACAGCTGATTCCATTTTAAAGGGCATGTCCACCCCAAAATGTAACTTTTGATATGTGGTAGGGCATGCTACCCCAGCCCCAACCGCTTTAATATAATTGTTAGAAAGTCCCACAATTCTTACTTACCTGCCCTCTCTCCTCCGCCGCAGTGTTCAGGCCCTCTGCTTGCATGGAATTGCAAGCAGGGGGCGGGACCGGCAGCCACGTCTGTGATTGGCTGAGAGGCAGGGAGGGCTGCACTGAGCATGCCTCAACCTTGACGAGGTTGAGGAAGTCTCAGGCACAGCATGAGTCACACACTGCTCCTACACAGCAGTTTCCTGGACTTTGGAGGGGCACAGCAGGGGAACTATTTTGAGCAGGAATGTAAGGTAAGGATTGTTTTAAACTACTTGATGTGGCCAGTAAGGGGTTAAATTTTAGTTTTGGGGGTGGACATGCCCTTTAAATGTTATTACATAGTTTGACCTGTATGTAAACACAGATATTGTTTTAGGCAGAGGCCACACTATTCAAGCCGTCAACGTGTATGAAAAGCATATGTGCATTACTGTCTGTTTGCGTTGCAATACATGCACCCCCGGAGAGCATATGATCCTCAAAAAATGGTAATCACAATCACTCCTAAAGTGAATTGCAGTGCATGCAATGTGGCCACCCATTACAATGCTCTGCAATTCTCACACACTAACGGATCTCAATCATGAGATCCTGAGAAAACACAACTGTGTGGCCTGGCCCTCAGTCGCTGTAATTTGTGACTATGCATCCTTTCACGTGGCAATGTAAGTGTCATCAGGCTTACAACTATTGGTTTTAAATTTTAGCCATTGCTAGCTCTGTATAAATCCTGGTGACCTTTATTTGTCATAATCTATAGCCTTCACCTACTTAGAATCCCCGGGGAGAAAATCTGAATTCACTTGGCTATTATATTATTATAATAATAATTATGTTTCTTTGGTGATCTTACTCAGTTACTCAGTTACCATTGCAAAGAAGATTAGCATTTCAAGTTAGTAGATGGCATGTTCATTAATTTCATAAAGCTGGATCATCTTTCCCTTTCCTTCATTTAAGTCCAGTAATAAGAAGAATGCTTTAGAAATTCTATTCACCACTTCCCTTTCTCATATATTCAGTAAAGTTATCAGACAGAAGTGTCTCCCCACACCACTGTGTGAGGGTTTTCCCAAAACCGACCCTACCATTATGGTTAGCAGTGATGGACAGTAAATGACACTTTGTGGCCGAGTATTTTCCAATTACTTTAATGTTCATGTCATTCAGAAATGTGTTACTCAACAAGACAACAAATACCCAGAGGGTGCAAGTAAACCAAGCTTTGTATTTTACTAAAGACAGGAGGTAAAGATCTCATCTATTGAAGATATTGTTACTTGGCTGCTGTAATTACAGCCACATACATTGATCTTTGAGCAATGGTTTCTAGATAATTATTACTTATACAAAATAAAGATTGGTGGTGCATAACTCATACTACCCCATCAGTTAGAAGAAGTAAATAAAGGACATATTCAAGAGAGGTCGCAAACAATCATAATTTTTGTATCTATGGGTTTCTCTCCCCCAAACTGCTTGTGCTGTGCTCCCTGAAATTTGTGAGCTTCCTATCCCAAATCCACTAAGGCTTTTGTAACCATTACACGAGGGCGTAGCAATAACTAATCTCCTTGTTTTATGAAACATTTGCTCTTTTCAAACAATATCATTCCTTTAAAACAGATGAATCATTTATACCATTATACTTATGTTGGAAATTAGGTTGGAAAACATCAAAGCTTCAAAGCTACAGCACAGTAACTAATGTTTTTTGTGACTATTTAAACTAAACTTTTCTATTATTATTATATCTTGCTGTCACCATTAAGTTATCTAATATTTGTAGCTCCCTAAGGTTCAACATATCACAGAGATCACAAATCTTTATTTAATGTCACGTATAGAGGTGGATTAAACATAGTTTGAGCCCCTGGCTGTGGTACACACTCAGCCCATTATATGTGGTGCGTGGAGCAAAATTTAAAGACCACGTCCCTTTCCCCACCCACTCTAAGCCATGTCCATCGAATACTTACAGACAGAAATAGCTAAATGGACAGATAGACATGTAAAAAGATATAAGATTGAGACACAAATAGTCATATTGATAGAGAAGATAGAGACACAGATATATTGATAAATAGATGGAATAGATGGATATATAGATAGATAGATAGATAGATAGATAGATAGATAGATAGATAGATAGATAGATAGATAGATAGATAGATAGATAGATAGATAGATAGATAGATCATAGACAGATAGATCCTAGATATATAGGCAGATCATAGAGACAGATAGATAGATGTAGAGAGACAGATCATAGATAGACAGATTATAAATAGCGATAGATAGATAGATAGATAGATAGATAGATAGATAGATAGATAGATAAATAGATAGATAAATAGAAATCATAGATTGGTACTGTGTACCTAGTGTTAGAAAGAAACAGCACATCGCCCACTGACCTGTTATGTCCAGTACAGCACCCACTGACCTGTTATATCCAGCACAGCACCCACTGACCTGTTATATCCAGCACAGCAACTCACTGACCTGTTATGTCCATCACAGCACCCACTGACCTGTTATGTCCATCACAGCACCCACTGACCTGTTATGTTCAGCACAGCACCCACTGATCTGTTATATCCAGCACAGCAACTCAAGAAGGCAGTGAGCAAGTGAGGTGGTGGCAATTAGGAGCAATTGCTAAACATTAATATTTAATAACAAAGCAAGCACAGATAAATATATAGACAAAGACTGATACATACTAAAAATAATCATGTTTCTGTAAAACTTGGTGGTGACTTTTTCTCCAGCTTCAACCTACAGGTCAGCCTGTGTCCATTGTTAATTATATAGCTACATTTGTACAATAAACTGCAAATGATTTCAACTCAACTGATATAGTGGTAGTAATATCTGTAAGGGCCCCACTGCGCAATTCTCACATGCTTCTGGTTGCATTTTGCGTTCCGTTAGTGTGTGAGAATGGCATGCCAGTGCATTTCAATTTGGGTGCCCACACTGTTCGCGCTGTGCTTCATTTTCAGAGAGCCTGCAACCACTATTTTTTGCGCGGATCGCAGTGTGTCCGATAACAGATTATTGATAACATCCCAGAGCAAATGCATGGTAACATTCTGCATTGCAATCACACTTTTCATTACTGTGCATTGTAGTGAGGCTGCAGCCTAAATCCTGATTTCTAGCATGAAGCTACACCAGCTGCTAGGTTGCAGCCATTTTCTGGTAAAGATAACTTTTTCTCACAATACAATTTATAGCACTTACATAATGATAAACAAAGCAGCAAAGGTGTCTGGTCAAGTTCGTAATGAGGGACTCACTCACATTCTTCTTAAAATGTTTATTGTTAAAGATATGTGCACAACGTTTTGGTCAGGATGCACCTGATGAAGGGGCTGGCCCCCCCGAAACGTTGTGCGCATATCTTTCACAATAAACATTTTAAGAAGAATGTGAGTGCATCCCTCATTACGAACGTTTCTGAATATAACAGCTGGGTGTGGTGGAAAGCACTGAGGGTACAGCACCACCATAAAATAAGTGGTGTGTGAGGAGAACCTCCAATCTATGAAAGGTGTCTGGTCCCCTGCATACCTTAATCATTTTAACAATAAATCTCACTATCAGATATACATAGCAACTTTCACTTTGTCCCATTGCTTCCTAGAAAAGTACAAGCAATACAGAAAAAAACAACCCCCGCTGGGAGCCAGGACTCTGCACAATAAGAGGCTCACAGCCAACATGGATGGGGTGGGTGAAACACAAGTAAAATGCACTAGAAGTAAAGGGCACACTCACCCTGTCTAAGCAAAGTCTCTGCTGTCTGTACACCTGGGTCGATACTCACTGTTCCGACTCCCTTCTCACAGAACCAAAGCTGCTTCCAAATCTGCCAACTCATGCTGCCTTTACTTTACTCTCCCTACCAATCATAAGCTTGCATGCGTCTTGTTACTAGGTGACCAGCCCCACCCTTAGGGAAGCAAATTACAGGAAAGTGTAGTGAACAGACAAAAAGATGGAACTCGCATGATCTTGCACAGCTGCACTAACCAGTTTTAGATTGTTTTTTTTTTCATTTATTATGCAGTAATCGCTATATAATCTCCTTTAGTACATAATGATGTTAACAATGCAATATTTAACTTTATGTAACATGTTTTCCAAGTGCAGTTAGATATATACTATATGTAACTGCAGAACAGAAAGACGAACCAGAACGTTACACGGATGAGCAGGTGACAAAAGGGGAGAACCCCTATAGTTTATTCAGACATAAAGCAATCCAACGTATCCACCTGTCCCCTCGAAACGTTGGATTGCTTTACATCTGAATAAGCTATAGGGTTTCTCCCCTTTTGTCACCTGCTCATCCGTGTAACGTTCTGGTTCGTCTTTCTGTTCTGCAGTTACATATAGTATATATCTAACTGCACTTGGAAAACATGTTACATAAAGTTAAATATTGCATTGTTAACATCATCATACCCATCACCATACCCACCTGCACAATCCACACCCACTAAGCACACAGCATTTAAAAGTTGTTTCAGGTGTCAAAAACCCTAGAAACACCCTTGAGTGTGCCTATACATTATTGTTTTAGATCCCACCCAGGTTTGCCAGATTTAGAGTTAGGTCTCACTATATGCTTTGCGTTTCTTTCTCCATTTATTTTGCGATGCACAGTGCAAATGAAAATATAATGGGAATTGCGAGAATCAGTTTCCACTATATAATTTGCATTCCAAATCTATGCCTTCCTCTTTTTATGCTCCGCATGCTTGCACAACTTTTGGTCCATGTGTGTTCGAATCACACTTTAATAATAGTCTATGGGAACGCAAAAAAGAGGACACTTATTTTTTGTGTTTTCTCCAAGAAAACTGTGGAAAATGCATTTTTGCAAAAAAAAATGCACACAAACAAAAACGGACCAGGAAACACATTGTCCAAAATGCACGGAAAACAGAAAGCACATAGTGGGACCTAACCCTTGCTCAGGGTGGGGCGAAGCATGAGTTGGCGTGGGGAGGGAGGGGCAGTATTATAAGTGGGGAGTGGGCATTTAACTTTAATAATTACAGATTATATAACAGCAGATCCTGCAGTAATCTTTGCAGTTTATTTCCTATCAAACTATGAGGAAGAATTAAATCTTGTGAATTAAACATGTAACCTCATGGGCTGTGTGTTTTTAAAGGTAGAACATTAGATTGCTAAGCCACCACAGCTAACACAAGCAAAACAAGTACATTAAGAAACGTTTTGACTAGAAACAGAATGGTAACAACAAAAAAGAAAAACTAGTAAAATTATCAATTTTGTATTGTACATGGTAAGCTGCGATTCATGCATGGTGTGGAGAGATCTGTATAGAAAATATGTGCATAGAGACAGTGGGTCAGATTTACAGAGAGCCGCTACACTCTTTTTTGAGTTAAAGTTACGCCAACCAATTCAGTATCTGCTCCTTTAACCACTTGCTTGTGCTGGCTGCACAGATACGGTAACTTCGGTAAGAGGTCCATACGGGCAGCAGCATTTTTGCATTTTTTAAAATTTAAGCAGGGGTAAAAGCCTATTCACAAATCACCAAAAGAAAGCGTTAATCTCCCTGAGTGAATAGTGTGGACAAGGACATGGCCAATAGGTGCACATGTCCACAAGGCTCTACATGGGCTGTGAGTACTGGCAAAATAATAAAAGTCTCTTTAGTTACAGAATCAACTTGCTGCTTGTACATTACTAGAAAAGTATGTTACAACATATATTTACAGGATTTTTTTAAAAAAAAGTTTTGTTTTCCTTTAAAGGGCATGTCCACCCCCAAAACTATAATCCCCCCCCACTAATGGTAGTGTAGTTTAATACTTACCTCACATCCCAGCTCCATAAGGTTCTCCTGTAGTCCCCCCCAAAGTCCCAAAAACTGCCCACCAGGAGGATAGCAGAGTCCATATAGGACTCTGCCTCCTACCTGACCTCCGGGAGAAGTTTGGCATGCGTACTGCAGCCCTTCTCCCCCTCCCTCCCCCTCCCTCTCCCTCCCGTTTTGCTATCCCTCCCCCTAGCATAAATATCTATATCTACATCTATACCAAAAAATAGGTTATTTTAAACTGACCATAACTGGAAACTATAATTCTTCTCAACCACCACTGTATCATTTTTTGTTGATCTGCCCACTATTTCTTTAGATATCCAATCTAAAACTTCTTATATTTCAGCTGTCAATCAAGTTCCTTGCTCTCAAAAACTATTCTTCTGAGAGTAGTTTTACTGTAGCTGAAATGGTGACAAAGTTCTGACCGTTGGAATGCTGTATGCTGTGTGCAGGCTTGACAGTTGGTTTGTGGGGAAAAAGTCAGGTCGGATGAAAGTGGGAGTGATTATAAGAGGGAGGGGGGATACTGCTCCTAAACAAAATGTGCGTTGGATTGAAGGCATGCAGCAACACACGCAAATCGGAGTGCTATTTACATGTATTCAATTATAGATTAATATCATGTCCCTTTAATGTTGTTTAACTGCAATCACTTTGAAATCAGGTAATTAAAGTTATAAAGTGTGTTTCTATCAGACCAGATGATCTGGCAACCCAGGAAGTTTCTAAAACTATTTGCTATAATTTCACTTACAGTTGCTGTACACCATGCACGTGGCATTGATATTTGTATTGGTTTTAAATCTTCCATTAGAGTTTTTCTGTAAAATTCAAGTTTAATTTGTCCCAATGGAAAAATCCTTTCAATTTGCCGAAATGTTTTGTCCATGTATCTGCCGTTCAATCAAAACTTACCCCAAACGATACCAAGCCTGGTAAGCAGTTTTTAAATTTGTGTCACTTAAGGGACATTTTCATTATTCATAAAATTTCCATAATGCATAGATCTGGCTAATTATATTTTATGCCAAAAATACCTATATATAATGTTCCCTATGTCCTAAGTAGAGATGGCCAAACATCCTAAAAAAGTCAAAAGTTCTATAGTTCAAAAATGGACCCATTAAAGTCAATGAGGAAAAATAGTTCAAAAAGTTCTGATAATATACAGTTAAAATAGCAATGATAACTTACTGTAAATGGTTCTGAGACCTGGGAACACGTACACATCATCAAAACTTGTTTCAACATGAACTTTCCTCATGATCGGGCAACTGTTGGGCTTCCACATTGAATTTTTGAGGGTTACCGAAATCTATTGCCCACATTCATGGGTTATCACCAGCAAACGCTACATTCGAGGGTTATCGCCATATTCAAGGGTTACTGAACGCTGCATTTAAGAGTTATGGCTGGGTTACATTCGGCTTGAACTTGGGTTCGAGTTTGAGTTCCAGTCCATCCTTAGTCCTGAGGGTTTACTATCGTAAAAGTCAGTAAACCACATGAGTGCAAAATTCAGAACTTTTTTTATGGCATACAATTGTAGAAAAGTGGAAATACTGGCTAGCATAGACAGGGTCAACTCTTGAATGTTATTTTTTTTGGGGGGGGTTAGTCAGAAGTCTGTATAGTACATAAGTGGGGGGGTATAAATCCCTATAAAAATGTCACTGATTACTCATTTTTTATTTTCCACTGCCCCTCCCATTCCAGTGTTCATGCCTGAACAATGTGGACTTGCTGGAGCTGCTTCCTGTCACTTCATAATGTCTCTCTACTCCTCCACAAAGATTTGTTTAACCGCATAAAAAATGTTCCTTCTACTGGGTTTAATATACAGAAAGTAGCTTGGGGGGTATAAAATTTAGGTGCGAGGAATCAGAAACTTACGTATTATAAGGGATAATGTGCCCCCACACATTATAAGGATATTAACACACCTCGGAGCCTGGCACAATATAGTGGATAATGCACCCCCAACTGTAAATTATAAGGATATTAGAAGTCACAGAGGAGTTCCGTGACCATATAAAAGTACGAGGCCGCAGGCCGAGTACCTTTTATACAGGGCACTGAACTCCAAGGTGACTTCTAATATCCCTATAATTTACAGTTGGGGTGCATTATTTATTATAACCTACCCCTTTGTGGCTTCTGGTTTCCTTCTCCTCCTGGAACTGTAAGATTATAAGACTATAATCTTACAGTTCCTCCTATAGAAATCCACTACAGGGGTAGGTTATAGCCTTATATTACATTGTAAAGGGCACATTATCCCTTATATGTTTGTACAATTTAAAGTCTTAAAAGGAGAACAAAAGTATAAAAGAATTATAGGGGGGAAAATCCCTCTGAAATAATATCCTTCAATATTACCCCTATACACTTATTTCTACACTTATAGAAACAACAGAGTACGGAGCTGCAGGGGGAGGATAAGGTTGTTCTCAGAAAGGCCCTGTGTAATGTATTTCTCAATAGTGTACATATTTAAAGGTGCATGTTGGAGGTTCGGTGAATTATATTAAATGTGATAGTGCTAAGCCTGTTAACCATACATTCCAGTGTTGCAAAATCAATCTGTTATTAGCTACCTGTCCTGTGCTGGGTCCTGGAGCTGCCTTCTTTAGGGCCCCTCAGCTCTGTCTTATCAGAGCCAGTAACTTGTTCCTGAGCCAGAGCATGTTGATTAAGGGCTAGGCCACACCAATGTGATTTCTCAGCATGTGGATTGCATGCGCCCAATTGCGATTTATTTATTGCTTTTCATGCGCATTGATGTCCATCTTAGTGTGTGGCATCAGCCTAAGCCCCTTTCCTTCACTCTGTATCAAAAAAAAATTTGGGAAGCAGGACTAATAAGCTTTATCCATTATATTTTTCTGACCAGGCTTTATGTCTATAGGCTGAGGGAAGCCCCCCTTATGATTGACATTTACAGTGCTGCCATAAAACTGAAATTTTCTGGGTCTTGGATTGTCACTTTATCTAATGGTAGTTTGCTTTAAAAGCTTAGTTCTACTTTAGGCACAGGTGTAACTTAAGTTTCCAAATATTAGGGCACGGCCACACTGCAACGCAAACGGAATCGCATTCGATTTCATGTGCGATTTCGTTGCGTTTGCGCATGCGTTTTTTCATTACGCATTGAAAACCGCATGCAATTGCGATTTAAAATGCGGAATGCAAATCGCAATCACAACACACCTGAAAATGCACGTTTTCAATGATGTAAAAAAAAAAAACGAAAAAAAAGTGCAGCAGTGTGGCGTAGCCCTTACTGCTATTCCAGTGCAGAGTTTGGTTATGTAATAAATATTCACTAGATGGCAGTAGCATCAAATTAAAATCTGGCTAAAAGGAAGACATACAGGTTGGACCAATGTTCACTGCTGTGAGGTTACTTACCAATGATGCTGGGAATTGCAATCCACAGTATTCTCTAGTCTCTATGGCCAACCTGGGGTCTTGTATACAAAAAAAAAATTCACAAGCTAATCACCAAATGGTATTTGTTATGGCTAGTTTTACACGAACAGCATGTTAACGAGTTTATAATGCGTTGTATAATTAAGCCAGAAAAAGAGTTCTTGTTTATTGTACCTCCTGAACATCGGACTAACAAACATTACTTGAATGCCCATTGTGGGGTACACAGCACCTCCATTGACTACAAAAAATGGACATTTTATTGATGAATTTTCAGCGCACAAAACTTCCACTTCCCAGGAGAGATGTTAAAACTGTAACAGAAATTAGACAATAACCACCCATCTGGGTTAGAAGGAAATGCTGTGATGTCAGGCAGTGGTGTAACTAGGAATTACCGGGGCCCTATAAAAGTAAAATGCCACCCCCCCTTACATCTTCCTCTGCAGCAATTGTCAGGGGGAAAGGCTCTATCTGTCATAGCATGAAGTTGGAGCAGTTTCTGGGCTGCTTGCATGGCAGTCATGCCCCTGATGTCAGGTGTTCCTTCTGCTAGAAGAATTTTCTGAATTAATATTGCTGTCTCTCAGCAAGTAGGTGGGATTTAAAGGTAAGCAAGCTATGTCTAACCTCTTATTCTACATTCAATCTAACAGGAGCCAGGAGCGAAGATAGTAAACTTAACCGTGAGCACGATCCACTGCTGGCTCCTCTGACATTTCCCAACTGTTTCTGGCTTTATCTAAATCATAGCTCTCATTAGCATGCAGGTGCTCTGTAATTTAAAGCCAGAAAGACAGGACCTGTCAGAGGAGCCAGCAGTAGATTGCACTAACCCACTTATTTGGATGGTGCTACCTGTCTGAATAAGATACCACATGTAATTGTCAGTCTTCTGTTCACATTAAAGGGTAGGTGTTAAGTACTGGATTCTCTGACAAGACCTCTGGTTCACTACGCCAAGTCTTTATACCTCTGGCTATCAGGTAACATTTCTGCTGCATGCAGCAATTATAGATAAAATGGGCCTGTACTAGCCACATAAAAAATGTATGATGTGGCTGCTATCTGAATTTTTGCACCATGATCATAAAAGCCTGACATGGATGGAAAAAATGAATGAATCACAATGAGGATACTATATGGCATTGGTATTTTACAATATTTGTTAATCTCATTAAAGAGTATCTCCATCCCCAAAAACACAGATATGTAGAAGGTAGGAATGTCCCCCAAACCTAGAACTCGCTAGGTTTAAAACCCTGAAATTGGCTCCTAAAGGTACTTACCAGCCCTCACTCCCAGCGGTCAGACCAGCAGCCGTGTCTGTGATTTAATCAAGCCCTGGAGGACAACCATATGCAGCAGTAGAGAAAGGTAATAATCTTTTAACGCTACACAGTGGGCTCAACAGTGGAGCAAATTTTAGCTGGGGGGAGGACATGCCCTTTAATTTGAGTTCTTTAGTTAATAGTAGCAACAATGTGCTATTGGACATGAGCACTTGCATTCTCTTTGTTTGGCCCATAGTTCAGGCCTTACATTGCAGTAAATATTTAGCATGTTGCATCTGACAGGTAATCACAGGTTTGGACTGTCCCACAAGAATACAAGGGAAACACCAGAGTGGGACATAGATATTAAATTCACCCATCGAAACAAAGAAAATTGTTAAAATTTAGATAGTAACAAGTAGAGATGTCCGAACTTCGCAAAATCCGGTCCGCTCGAGGATCCGCGAATTTTCGAAAAAATTTGAAAATTTGAAAATCCGCGAGCAGACCCGTAATAGATTTCTCGTATTTTCGAAAATTTTCGAAAATATGAGAAAATCTCATAATTTAGAAAATTTTCGAAAACTTATTTTCCGAAAATATGAGTAATCCTCGTAATTTCGAAAATTTTCGAAAATACGTATATATGAAAATAAGAGACATCCTCGTATGGATGCAGTTTGGAAGTTCGGAAGGCGGAAAATCCGGAAAAATCCGCCATTCGTGAACGGGATAAATCCGCGGTGGATCCGCGTTCGGATCCGCGAACCGGCCATCCCTAGTTATTAAACTTAAAAAGTTAGTAGGGGTGAGACAGAGTGAGAAATGAAGAGGTGAAAGTTGAGTGGGTCCCTTAATGCTTTATGGTGGGCCCTGATCATATATTTCCTGGTGGGCCCCTAAACCCCATTCAAACACAGGGAAATCATAAGGTTACTTACCTTCTAACATTTGTTCCCTCGAAAATATTTTCAGGTCCTGGGGCTTTATTAATATTAACTTTGTCTAATTGTTTCCATACCATACCTTCTGTCTTCTGGAATGAATATTCCTCCCCCCTTTATATTATTACTGTCTCAGCTATAAGGACTAGTAAGCTCTATAGTGTATAAAGAAGAACATCTGTTTAGCACGGTTTAATGGTCCCACATTCTCTTTTCTCCTTTTATTTTATTTAATTTTCTATTTTAGCTTGTTTAATTGCCTTTTTTTGCACTCCTTTTTACAGCTTTTTTACTTCATATAGGCCTGTTACATGCGGTAAAATGCACATTGCGTGGCCCCAACAAAACTCTCCATAGTAAATGCTAATACACAACAACAGATAAAAAAAATCTTGTTTTAAACCCTTTCTTGTTCCAAACACTTTCATTTCTCAAAGCATTCAGTGTCACCCTTAGTGGTACAGATGTTCAAGCCAACTAGGCTTCCAGTACACGCAGATAATAATGTGGGCAGAATTCTGTCAGCCCCTCTGTCACAATTCACTGTGTATGCATTACACTGCATATTTCAGAATAGAGGATATTGTAAATTGTAAAGTGAAAGCATTTCTGTTTATTTAGATTCTGAAGGGACTGATGTAATAAGAGGTGCAAACATTTACCAGTGCAGTTAGTAAACATCTGATTGGCACTGAAGATTAAAAGTAAAGGAAGACCTTTTAACATTTATTGCATCAGCCCCTAGATTATAACCAGGAAAGGACAAAATGAGGTAGGGGAGGGGGGTAGTACAGATGGGATAAACATTACCAAGGGGCTGATGCAATAACAAAAAAAAATCAACCCATGCATGGCTAGCATAATAAATATATAACCAGCATGAAACCTAATACGACCAACCAATAAATAATACTATACCAGTGGTGGTATAGTATAGCACTCCGAGCCCTCTCTGTGGGCACTCATCACCAGTGGACCTCAAACCCCTGTTTAAAAATGTAGGGGATAATGTCACAGTTTTAGATCTCAAACTCTTGTGTGGTAATGTAGAGGTTAATACGTAATCTATAATCGATTCTATCTACTGTATTGTTCTGTGTGTATTTGTTTTTTCTAAAATGAAAACTCCGTATTCAGGTTAAATGAGCATGTTGGCACTATGCAATAAAAAGTGGGGGTTTGGGCACTCGGCCTTTAAAGGTTCGCCAACACTGTAATATACTGAAGCTTAATAATTGGAGTGCTACTATATAGCAGCATAACGATTTTAGGGAAACCAGGAAGTCCTGCATTGTAGCAGAGAGGTCCATGTGCGCTGTGCTGGAGATTCTGTCTTGTATCCCAGTACCAGACAGAAGAGTGGACAGTCTCTAGCTAGCCCATGATGTTGCTTTACTTCTTCACCCCCTGCTATGGAATCGGAGGCCAGCAGAACTGCCTCTCCTACGCAGTGATCCCACATCCTGGCAGCTGCTTTGCGAGGAAGATAAAAAATGTAGATTATAATTCATAATTTACCCCCTACTTTAAATGATATGGTTAAGAGGTAAATTATCACGGATGATTATTCAATAACATCCTCATCAGCCCCATTTATTAAAATAAGAAAAATAATAATAAAAAAATATCTAAACCATGATCACTTTCATGGGTAACCTAATTCCTGATTAGGGGGGAGTTTTTGTAATAACTCCGTAGTGCTCCTTCTAGTTGTTTATTGGGGTCTGCTCGCTAATGTATGTCATCTGTGCAGATGCCTAAATCTATTTTGTGTGCTGTTAACCTGTGTATGAAGAACATAACCTATGTATGAAGAACTGTCAAGTTGTGTATATCCACATGCACAGCAATGAGGAAACAGATTTGAATTATCACCTTCTTTCCATTTTAGTCCCCAGAAAAAGTTAAGAAAGGTGGTGGATAATTGTGAGATTTTCTTTTCAATCGATCTTTCAGAAATAATGTAGAAAACCTGGTTGAAATTAATGAAATATAAGGTATAAAAGGGGAGCTGCAAAGGTAGAAACCCCCCTCCATTAATTGCTAAAAATAATTAGAATGATTCCGAATCAATCTTGTAAAAATATGAGTCTTACTGAAAATGAAAATTTGCAAATGAATATGAACAAAACCACTGCCTTGTTGCTTGGTAACTAGACACGAAAAAGGGGAAAATGGCACATAGAAATGCAGAGAGACAAATTGTGTCAAAACATGTTACATGTCAGAACTTCCTAATCATAAAGGATGGACTGGAAAGTATAAACCTTCCTAATGTGATTCCCATTCTTTTCTTGCAACAAAATGCAAACAACTTTTCATATTTCCCCTTGTAAACATGACTAAGACCTGTGTGATCCATGCTAAAACTACTACAAACTCTACCATAACCCTATAATCCTATATTCAGAGGAAATGAGGTAACCCCAGTTTGTAATGTCAAAGTAAGAAAGTCATGAATGAGTAGTGTAGGACCTACTGTATTTTTTGTATCAACATAAAAAGGTTGTTCACCACGTGAGTGTAAGGACACATACTTACCTGCTCCGACACTCCGGTCCCTCCAAGATGACGGCGCCCAATCTCGGTACGTTGCATGACGCAAGTGACGTCACGGAAGTGACGAAGATTTAAAAAAAGCCAGAAACATCAGGTAGATGCCCGAAAATAGCATCGTTTGCCTTTTGAGCTGTGCTGGGTTCCCTGCAACTGTTTGTACCCTAGTTTTCCATTGGATTTCTGATTTGCCTCTCCTGCTTCCCAGTTGTCCTTGCCTATGAACTTTGTGCCTGGATTCCTCTAGTATTATTGGACTTTATTCCTCATATTTGTGAGTTTGTTCCTGTGGCTTGCCGTTCCGGTGGTGTCGACTTCCTCGTTGGTCCCGACTTCGCCTGTCCTCTTACAGGTAACCTTTACAGTATTTTCGGGCATTGGACCCACCCGAGGAAGCGGCCCTGGACTTGGGGAAGATCCTTCAAGGCATGGCGGCTCGCATGGATGCATACGAAGCCCAGCAGAATCGCATAGGAAGGGCATTAGACACGCTGCTTGCACAAGCCCCGCCCGCACCCCTACAGCTGGTGCTGCCTCAGTGGCACAACTTCCTTCTCCACCTATGGAGACCCACAAGGAACCACGTATTCCTCCTCCTCCACGCTATAACGGAGACCCTCAAACTTGCAGAGGCTTCATCAACCAATGCCTGATCCAGTTTGAACTCCAACCTTCCCACTTTGTGTCAGACCATGCTAAGGTGGGATATATAATTTCCTTGCTGAAAGGTAAACCCTTGGAGTGGGCCTCACCTCTTTGGGAGAAGAATTCTCCGTTGGTAAATATTATGGTGGAGTTCCTTGCCTCTTTTAAAACTATTTTTGATGCTCCTGGGCGATCTACTACCGCCTCTTCTCGCCTCTTCCAACTGAAACAGGGGGTCCATAATGCCAGCCAATATGCCATTGACTTCCGTACCTTGGCTGCAGAGGTCTCATGGAATAATGAAACGCTAGTAGCCGCCTATTGGCAAGGGCTGTCGGACAAGCTTAAAGATGACCTGGTTTCTAGAGACTTACCTACTAACCTAGATGAACTTATCTCCCTCAGCATCAAGATAGATACTCGTCTAAGGGAGCTTCATTCTGAGAAAGAACATGGCAGGAGATTTCCACCTTTGGCTCCCCACTTCACTCCTCCTCAGACTTCAGCTGATTTTCCCTCAACAGTAGAACCTATGCAGATAGGAAGAGCCCCCCTTTCCGAGCAGGAAATACTTCGGAGGCGCACAGCAGGCTTATGCCTCTACTGTGGAGGAAGGGGTCATTTCGCAAAGAATTGTTCCCTTAAACAAGGAAACTCTCAAGCCTAGATCACGATAGGGTGACTCATCTGGGCGGAATTCCTAACTTCACCCTACAAGACTCTTCCTGTTTTTTCCTTCAAGTTCTTCAAATTAAACCCACCACAGTCTTGGAACTCCTGGCATTCCTTGACTCAGGAGCAGCCAGCAACTTTATGGACACAACCTTTGCCAAACAACTGAATATTCCCCTATTGCCACTACCCAATCCTCTCCGTGTATTTTCCATTGACGACAAACCTCTCTCCTCTGATGTTATTTCCATGACCACTCATCCGTTATCCATGAATGTCGGTCCTTTCCATAAAGAGGAAATCTCATTTCTTATTACTGATTGCCCCTCCACGCCCCTTGTTCTTGGTCTCCCTTGGCTCCATCTTGATAACCCTCACATAGACTGGCATACTAACAGTATAGCACACTGGAGTCCTACCTGCCAGACCAGATGCATCTCCTCTTCTTCAATAATTCCTGTTGGTTCCGTGAACCTAGAATCCCTACTGGTACAATATCAAGAATTTGCAGACCTCTTTTGTAAAAAATCAGCTGAAACTCTCCCACCTCATCGACCATATGACTGCCCTATTGAATTACTCCCAGGTTCCTTTCCACCACGAGGACGTACCTATCCTCTTTCCCCCTCCGAAACTAAATCCATGCAAGAATATATTCAGGACAATTTACAACGAGGGTTTATCCGACCTTCCACTTCACCGTCTGGAGCTGGATTCTTTTTTGTGGAGAAGAAGGATGGGGGCCTTCGCCCTTGCATCGATTACAAGGACTCAACAAGATAACCATAAAAACCGCTACCCTCTTCCCCTGATTGCTGGTTATTTGATCATTAAAAATGCCCGTATCTTTTCCACTAGACCTCCGTGGGGCCTATAATTAATTCGCATTCGTCAGGGGGATGAGTGGAAAACCGCCTTCACACTCGTGATACATTACGAGTACCTTGTGATGCCCTTTGGCCTCTGCAATGCTCCGGCTGTTTTTCAGGAATTTGTAATGACCTGTTCCGAGATCTTCTGGGTCACTGTGTAGTGGTCTATTTAGATGGCATCTTAATATTTTCTGAAAACTTGCCTTCCCACAGAAATCATGTAAAAGAAGTCCTATCTCGTCTTCGTCAAAATTCCTTGTACGCCAAACTTGAACACTGTTCTTTGAAGTCCCCAAAATTCCATTTCTTGGTTACATAATTTCTCGAAGGATTTGAGATGGACCCAATCAAGATTGCTGCCAAAAGAATGGCCTATACCTACCTCTACCAAAGCTGTTCAAAGATTCATTGGCTTCGCCAATTATTATAGACAATTCATCAGGGAATTCTCCTCCCATATATCTCCTATTCTCGCCCTTATCAAGAAGGGTGGTAAACCACTCTTGGACACCACAGGCTTTGGAAGCCTTCAACTCCTTTAAGACTCATTTTCTTCTACTCCTATACTTAAACATGCTAACCCTCTTCTTCATTTTTTCTTGAAGTAGATGCATCCAATATTGGAGCTGGGGCAATATTTCACAAAAACACAGTTGGATGGCAAACTTCACCCCTGTGCATTCTTTTCTAAAAAAATGTCAGCATCAGAACATAATTATGATATCGAAACCGTGAACTTCTGGCCATCAAACTGCTCTTGAAGAATGGAACACTTTTTGGAAGGTTCTCCTCACCCTGTCACTATTTTTACAGATCATAAACCTCGAATTCATCCAATCACTTAAAAGGCTGAATCCTCGGCAGGCCCGTTGGGCACTCTTCTTCTCCCGCTTCAACTTCATTATCACCTTTCGGCCTGGTACTAGAAAAAAGAAAGCGATGCCCTTTCTAGGAGTTTTCCTTGCCTCTGAATCTCCTCTGATCTAGAAGAACCCATCATACCTTCCTCCAGGGTCATTGCCTCTCTGTCTACTCCGCTCCCCTCATCTCTATCCAGTCAATCCTCCGCACCAATCCATACTCCAATTGGTTTGATTTATATACCCCCAGAACACAGACTAACCATCCTCCAACAGACCCACAGCTCTAAACAGGCCGGTCATCCTGGAGTCCATAAAACCTTACAACTCCTTAATCATCTGGTTTGGTAGCCGTCCATGTCAAAAGACGTAAAAGACTTTTTATCAGCCTGTGTAGTCTGTACTACATCTAAATCCGACCACTCCTGTCCCCCCGGACTTCTGAGACCCTTACCGATTCCCTCACACCCATGGACTCATCTTGCTATGGATTTTGTTGGTGAACTAAAGGAAATATTGTCATTTGGGTCGTGATGGATCGCTTTAGTAAAATGGCACACTTTGTTCCTCTCCCCAAGTTTCCCTCTGCTCCTGAACTGGCTCAACTTTTCATCACCCACATTTTTCGCCTTCATGGTTTACCTGCCGAAATAGTCTCTGATCGGGGAACCCAATTTGTTGCAAAATTCTGGAGAGCCCTCTGCAAAATCCTAGGGGTTTCACTTCAGTTCTCCTCTGCCTATCACCCCCAATCCAATGGGGCAGCTGAACGACTTAATCAGGCACTTGAACAGTTCCTTCGTTGTCACGTTTCCCTTTGCCAAGATGACTGGTCGGAACTTTTACCTTGGGCAGAATTCGCCCATAATAATGCCACACATTCCTCTACTGGTAGATCACCATTTCTGACTGTGTATGGACAACATCCCTTAGCCTTCCCACAAGATTTTCTTCTTACTGAAGTCCCAGCAGCCAATGACCATGCAGCTCACATGTCTGCCATCTGGAGTGCTACCAAATCACATTTAGAAAAGACCTCCTTAATACAGAAGTCATACTCTGATAAAAAAACGCAGACCTTCTCCTCCTTACTCCATCGGAGATCAAGTTTGGCTCTCTACTAAGAATATTAACCTTAAGCTTCCATCTCCCAAACTCGGCCCTACGTTCATTGGTCCCTTTCCCATCATGGAAATAATCAACCCTACCCTACCTGTGATCTCTAACCACTTTTCTTATCCTCATTCCACCCCTATTCCTATTTTGGTTAATGGCCAACAAGAATATGAAGTGGAGAAGATCCTCGATTCCAGATTTTTCAGAGGAACCCTACAATATCTTATCCAATGGAAGGGCTTCGGGCCTGAAGAATGTTCCTGGGTCAAACATGTGGATGTACATGCTCCTCATTTACTTCAGTAATTCTACAAGGACTTTCCACGAAAACCTGGACACGATGGTCCTGAGGCCCCTCCTGGGGAAGGGGGTACTGTAAGGATACATACTTACCTGCTCCGACGCTCCGGTCCCTCCAAGATGGTGGCGCCCAGTCTCCCGTCGCACCGACGTCAGCGCGCCATGTGCATGACATCATGGAAGTGCGACGGTACGTTGCGTGACGTCGCGCAAAGATTTAAAAAGAGCCGGAAACATCAGGCAGATGCCCGAAAATAGCATCGCTTGCCTTTTGAGCTGTGCTGGGTTCCCTGCAACTGTTTGTACCCTAGTTTTCCATTGGATTCCTGATTTGCCTCTCCTGCTTCCCAGTTGTCCTTGCCTATGAACTTTGTGCCTGGATTCCTCTAGTATTATTGGACTTTATTCCTCACTCCATATTTGTGAGTTTGTTCCTGTGGCTTGCCGTTCCGGTGGTGTTGACTTCCTCGTTGGTCCCGACTTCGCCTGTCCTCTTACAGGTAACCTTTACAGTGAGTGCCTGTGTATTGCTACCAGTCTGCTGCGTACAAAGTACACAGTATGAATTTTTGTTTTATATATTTTTTATGACAATAAAGAATATTTAAAAAAAAAAAAAGGAAAATGTCATGTCCGTCTGTATCATAAATAGGAAATTGATGAATAATTTGCATTTGAATTAAAACAGTATTTTAAATTATATGTCCACAGCATCTTATAAGAATAATTTATTAAATTCTATACATTTAAAGGGTATCTCCACTCATAATTCTGACTTTTGGGAATCCAGTTCTATTGAAGAATGGGAGGTAAAGGAGCTGTGCGCATAGATCGTGCATGCGCATAGAAGACAAGGTCTGTCGGGGCCTGGGCTAAGCGCCAGGGGAGCGAACGAGCGGGTAAGTTACTTACCTTCTCTCCTGGCTCCTGTTTGTTCTATTGGAGAACGGAAGGTAAGGCACAGCTCCTTTACCTTTTGTTCTTCAATAGAACTGGATTCCCAAAAGTCAATATTATGAGTGGAGATACCCTTTAAGGGAGGTAGAAAACGCTGCTCCTACACTTACATTTAAGTTCAATGTTGTAGCTCCAAAGTTTACCTAAATTGACGCTGTTGACAACTACCAGGTGCCCCTCCCCTAACAATGTAAAATATATGCATAAAAGGTGGAAATGTTGGAGTTTTCTGCTGGTCAGTAACAGTGATCAGATCTGAAGCTAAAAAACTAAAATTTCCCCACTACTGGCCCCGCAGTGTAGTGTTGAAAAAATCCTTGCCTTTTTTTCTCTGCTCCTTATCTTGCAGCTCCTGAAGATCCAGGAAATGTAATAGTAGGAGCCTGTCTGTGTGTCATCGGGTATCTGCCTCCTTCTTGTCCTTCCTGGGGACTCTGGTATGCGCAGGGGAGCTGTCCCCTCCACATCCCTCTGTGCTGTATTTAATTTAAAAAAAAAATAAACACTAAACATAGTGTAGGGGACCCCCCCCAACTCTAAATGATAGGGTTTAAAAAGTGTCCAGAACCAGACTTACCGGACACGTTCCCTCGGCTCTTTCTCTAACCTGACAACTCTAAGCCAAATAGAGACACAGCTGCAGGTCTTACCCCTACTGCTCTTCCATTCCTGGAAGGAGCAGTAGAGGTAGAGGCCGAGGGAACGAAAGTGGTTAAGTCTATTTCTGTGTACTTTATCAAATTAAAACCCTAGCATTTAGGGTTGGGGGGTCATTATTATTGTGGATTTATCAGCGCCAACATCTTCCATAGCGTTTTACAATTACATGGATACATACACATCAGGCCCTGCCCCAAAGAGCTTACAATCTAAGCACATTTATTTGACACATACAACCTATCAGTATGGCTTTATGACTGTGGGGGAAACCAAAGTGTATAGGAAACCTACGCAAGCACAGGGAGATCATTCAAACTTCTTGCAGATGTGTCCAAGTATGGATTTCAGTGCTGCAAGGCATCAGTGCTAACCAATGAGCCACCGTGCTCCCCACATCCATGTATGATCCATATATAATAGAATATTTGGTCTTGAATTTATATAACTTACACTTACACTGTGCTTGTTCATTGGTAACACATTCAGGTATCTCCTCCCCCCCCCCCGAAAATCATGCGCTTGCCTCTGTGAATAGAACTTATTTTCACCCTGTTCAAACTCTGAGCAGACGTGTTGGTTGCAAGACATATTTGTCAAACTTTCTCAAATAATATCAATTTAATTTTTAATGTTTTCTGTCCATGGGGACTTTTATGACATTGGGGGCCCCAGGCAAATGCAAACTCTGCCTTGCTATTAATCTGTTTCTGGTTACATTACATTACATTAAATTGTACATTTTGTATCCGTTAAAATTAGCTAGTAAATAGAATGTGATCTCATGACTTTCAAAAGGTGTTTTGTGTTATTTACATGTCAGGGCTCCTTTTTCTTTCCTCGTGTATGGAAATCATTTCTATGTAAAGAGAATGTGATGACAGAAGGCTAGGATACAATACAGCAGATAATCTTCCCTAACTGTATTATTGTAATCCTTTCATTGCTAGATCTATAAGAAGATTAGTATTAGCGTTTAGCATAAATCCATAAGGATTATTAGGGTGCTATTCCTATCGGGAACTAGATATAGTAAGATCAGATTTGGCTTATCATGACACATAAAATTTAACTAAAAAAACCTGAGAGATTTCTATCACTCCTGTGTATTGATTAGTAAGTGTGTTGACAGGACTAGTGGATGAAGTTTTTCCTGCAAACTTGTGGGTGTTAGTTCTAGCCCTGATTTACATAAGTTTTCTTACAATCCAATTGAAATACTCCACACTGGAACACTTTTAACACTGTAATGCTGGGTACACATGGGCAGATTTTTCATCCCTACCAACTGTTCGCCACTAGCGAGAAGTTGGTCAGGATGAATCACTGCCGGTCGTGGCAAATGTTGCCGCGATCAAAAGTTCACCACTACCATGTCAATAGGAGACCGAACTGTTGGGGGTGATATTCCAACATGTCCATCGCCTGTTCCGCTGCCACCAGCAAAATCATTTTTCCATCCTGACCGACCGTTACAAGGAAATATTGTTGGTTGGCCCGAAAAATCTGCTTGTGTATACCTAGAGATTAGTTAGCTACACCTAATAGCAGTTTATACACACCTCTGCTATACAGCATCTCTGCATGGTAATCTCCTCACCATCAGTTCTGGTTTCAGACCATAGATCAATGTTGAAAGAAGAGTTTAATTTGTCACTGGGGAAGGAGGGGGAATTGAAAAATGCCAGAATAGCATAGTGGAGTTCTTACAACAAAACCAGTATAAGTTGTATACTGTACTAGACCAGCATGATACATTTTTTGCTTAAGTTGAGAATCTAGAAGATAGATCAAGAAACATCATCGGTCGCAGAAAATATAGCCACCTCTGATCATTTAGCAAGATCAGGGGTGTAACTACAGGAAAGTGCACAGTTGGTAATGTACGTCATGTACCGTATATACTCGAGTATAAGTCGATCCGAGATACCTATTTTTACCTGAAAATAAGCCGAGGTACCTATTTTTACCTGAAAAATTTATAAAAACTGATTGACTCGAGTATAAGTCGAGGGTAGAAATTAGTTGCCCTTTAAATAGACAGCAGAATTCCCATGCATGAATCCCATACAGGAATAGCCACATCCAGTACCAGTAACCCCCAATTCCTTGGCACTCCAGATGTTTAGAAACCACAACTCCCAGCATGCTTTATTGCTGGGAGTTGCAGTTTCTAAACATGTGGAGTAGCAAGGTTCAGTAAACTTTTAATTAAGCTTACCATCATTTACAATTCTCCTGAAACCCATATAGTAAAGGGCAATCTGATCCCCATATAGTAAAGGACTCTCTGACCCCAATAATTAAAAATGTCACCTGAGAGTTGTAGTTTAAAGCTGTCATTTGCACTGAACTAGCAACTGAGGAGACCCTTTAGATTTACAGCATCCAGATGAGCAGTCAGTGACAGTTCTGAGTGATCTAGCAGCCAGACTACAGGAAGCAGGAAGTGTAAAGGCAGATCAGCTCCTGTAACTTTCTATGCAGGTTAACACAGCGCCACCTACTGGTTACTATCCACAATTGCAGAATTTGGATCTCAATTAGGACTTGACCCGAGTATAAGTCGAGGTTAGGTTTTCAGGCTAACTTTAAAGCCTTAAAAATTTGACTTATACTCGAGTATATATGGCATTTAATAGTTATGAGTTGAGGAGGTGACATTGCTTGAGAGACATATAGCACATGTTTATTGCAAAACCTTATATACAACGTTATCAGTTTTTCTACTTGGAGCGTAAATATACAAATGTGGTGGTGAACCTACTCGTGAACATGCTACATGGAATTGGCCATGGGGAAAACATGTTGATTGCAAGTGAATACTGCAGCACCTGAGCACCTGACTGATGGGCATCACAATGTTGTCTGTTACACATGTGACGTGCGGGCTCTTTGTCTGTGTTGGCTTCATTCTGTTGTGCTGTTTGTGGGCTTTGTGTGTTTTTATTAAGCGTGCTTTATTTTTTGCACATTAGACAGCAGCTTTCTTTGCACTTTAACACCTTATCCTTGCTCAAGGACCACTTTATATTGACTATTAGATCCCAATTAATAAAGTACGTTTCTGATCAGAATAGAAAGTGCCATGATGTCTAGGTTCTTTTAGCTGTAACTGTGTGTGAAGTGTGTGACATGCGGGCAGTGTGTGTCTGGTGCCCATGTAGTCCATACCCCCCAACCGTCATGGTTTGAGTAGGTGGATGGGGGCATGTCTGTGATTTTGCGGCGTCCAGGAGGCATGGATGTGACACTTGGTGTTTTGGTTGCAATGTTCGGGGGCACTGCTAAGCTGTTTTAAAGTGTAGACATGGCCGTGCCATTTGGGAGTGTGGATATGATGTTTTGGGGCATGGGTATCAAGTTTGGCAGTGTGGGCATGTTGTTTGGGGGTGTACCTGTAATGTTTGGGGGCATGGACATAATGTTTTTGGACGTGGGCATGTTTGGGGGTGTGGCCGTGATATATGGGGTGGGTCGTAATGTTTTTTTTTGTGGGGGTGATGACCATAATATCTGGGGGCATGGTCACAAAATTAGGGGGCATGGTTGTGATGTTTGGGGGCATGGCATATATCTTTGGGGATGTGGCCTTGATGGTTGGGTATGATTGTGGCTGTGACAGCACAATTTAGGGGCGTGGTTGTGATGTTTGGGGTGTGGCAGTTTTCTTTGAGGGTGTGTCCTTGATGGTTGGGGTATGGGCGTGACCACGATGTTTGGTGATGTGGCCGTGCCTTTGGACATTCCAGGAGGATCTGCTTTAAATTTCTTAGCATGACAATAACTGCAAATGTGATTCATAGCACCAATAGCAACATAGTTCCTGGGTTTATATTTGAACAGGAGAAAATTGTGATGTGTTATAGACCTTAAGGGAAATGTCTGGTTCCCTCTGTTATAGAAGATGTTGTTCTGTGTGTGCACCTCTCTGAGTTGTGTAGCCGTACATCACACTGTTGTTGTGTCACTGAAGTGGACTCTGTGTCTGTGTTGTTGAAGTCAGGCAGCACAATGAGCCCAGGCCCTTCATCTGAGTTACTGAATTGGGTAATCACACTCTGCAAGTGACGTGCAGGCTTTTTATTGGTCAAACTAGACTTCATGGGCGGTGTCCCTTTCAGAGGGCGTCGCCATTATGTGGATGCAGCCAGGGGTGCGGCTGTGAGGTGAGCACATACATACATATACATACTTTATAGTAGATGATTTATTGTTAAATGATATGATAAGGTATGAATTCCATTTACTTCTGTACATTATCAATTTCATACAAAAATTATTATATGACAAATAGTTACGATTTAAATTAGATGTATGAAATGTCTTGTTGTTTTACCTTGAATGGGGGGAATTTGTATACTGGATCAAGGTATAATGGATAATGTCAGTTGCCAGTCCTTTATGTACATTGTTTCCTTTTATGAACAACATGTTGAAATAATGTATCAGACAGTGTTGACTGTCAAATTGTTATAGAATCTTTTTTTATTCTCTGCTGAACAGAGGATACTATTAAGCTCTTGGTAAATAAATAATGTATGGTAAACGCAAGCAGAGTTCCTTCTAGCCAGCTCACATGCTGACATGTCTATGTACTCGCACCCTGTTAAAATGTTTAAGATATATAGGGGCATTAACCAAGAGGCGCAGGACGGGCGCATCACTCTTTTAATGATTCAAAGTCGTGCTAACTGATCATAAAAGTTAGCATGACTTTAAACCATTAAAAGTGCGCTTTAAGCCTTAGTTTATGGATGCTGCGCGAGTATCGAAAGAGACAATCGCGCAGCCGATCGCAAGCCTATTTACCGTGCGCACTTAAGTATTTATATATAAAACTAGACATTAAGCCTGTTACAATAACAGGCACTAGAAGCCCAGAGTGCCTCCATCCTCCATGTCCCAAGGCCACAGTTCCCTCTTAGTGTCCCAGACCCAGGGTCCCCCTTTGTCCCAGACCCAGGGCCCCCCCTCTGCCCCAGACCCAGGGCCCCCCCTCTCTGTCCCAGACCCAGGGTCCCCCACTCTGTCACAGATCCAGAGTCCCCTCCCTCTGTCCCAGACCCAGGGTCCCCCATCTGTCCCAGACCCAGGGCCCCTCCTCTGCCCCAGACCCAGGGCCCCTCCTCTGCACCAGACCCAGGGCCCCCACTGTCCCAGACCCAGGCCCCCTCCTCTGTCCCAGCCCCCTCTTCCCAGACCCAGGGCCCCCCCTCTCCCAGACCCAGGTCCCACCCCCTCTGTCCCAGACCCCCCCATCTGTCACAGATCCAGAGTCCCCCACCTCTGTCCCAGACCCAGGGTCCCCCCTCTGTCCCAGCCCCCCTCTGTCCCAGACCCAGGGCCCCCCATCTTTCCCAGACCCAGGGCCTATTTACCGTGCGCACTTAAGTATTTATATATAAAACTAGACATTAAGCCTGTTACAATAACAGGCACTAGAAGCCCAGAGCCTCCATCCTCCATGTCCCAAGGCCACAGTTCCCTTTAGTGTCCCAGACCCAGGGTCCCCCTTTGTCCCAGACCCAGGGCCCCCCCCTGCCCCAGACCCAGGGCCCCCCCTCTCTGTCCCAGACCCAGGGTCCCCCACTCTGTCACAGATCCAGAGTCCCCTCCCTCGTCCCAGACCCAGGGTCCCCATCTGTCCCAGACCCAGGGCCCCTCCTCTGCCCAGACCCAGGGCCCCTCCTCTGCACCAGACCCAGGGCCCCCACTGTCCCAGACCCAGGCCCCCTCCTCTGTCCCACCCCCTCTCTCCCAGACCCAGGGCCCCCCCCCTCTCCCAGACCCAGTCCCACCCCCTCTGTCCCAGACCCCCCATCTGTACAGATCCAGAGTCCCCCACTCTGTCAGACCCAGGGTCCCCCTCTGTCAGCCCCCCTCTGTCCCAGACCCAGGGCCCCCCATCTTCCCAGACAGGGCCCCCTCTGTCCCAGACCCAGGTTCCCTCACTCTGTCCCAGACCCAGGGCCCCCCACTCTGTCCCAGAGCCAGGTCACACCACCTCTGTCCCAGACCCAGGCCCCCCCTCTGTCCCAAATCCAGAGTCCCCCATCTGTCCCAGATCCAGGGCCCCTCCTCTGCCTCAGACCCAAGGCCGCCCTCGGTCCCAGACCCAGGGTCCCCCACGCTGTCCCAGACCCAGGGCCCCCCTTTGTCACCGATCCAGAGTCCCCCATCGTCCCAGACCCAGGGCCCCTCCTCTGCCCCAGACCTAAGGCCACCCTCTGTCCCAGACCCAGGGTCCCCCACTCTGTCCCAGACCAAGGTTCCCTCACTCTGTCCCAGACCCAGGGCCCCCCACTCTGTCCCAGAGCCAGGTCACACCACCTCTGTCCCAGACCGAGGCCCCCCCCTTTGTCATAGATCCAGAGTCCCCCGTCTGTCCCAGACCCAGGGCCCCTCCTCTGTCCAAGACCTAAGGCCGCCCTCTGTCCCAGACCCAGGGTCCCTCCCTCTGTCCCAGACCCAGGGCCCCCCTCTGTCCCAGACCCAGGGCCCCCATCTGTCCCAGACCCAGAGTCCCCCCTGTCCCAGACCCAGGGCCCCTCCTCTGCCCCAGACCCAGGCCCCCCACTCTGTCCCAGACCCAGTTTCCCCCATCTGTCCAGACCCAGGGCCCCCCCTGCCCCAGACCCAGGGCCCCCCTCTGTCCCAGACCCAGGGCCCCCATCTGTCCTAGACCCAGAGTCCCCCCCTGTCCCAGACCCAGGGCCCCTCCTCTGCCCCAGACCCAGGGCCCCCTGTCCCAGACCCAGGTCACACCACCTCCGTCCCAGACCCAGCCCCCCCCTCTGTCACAGATCCAGAGTCCAATGTCTGTCCCAGACCCATGGCCCCTCCTCTGCCCTAGACCCAGAGCCGCCCTGTGTTCCAGACCCAGGGTCTCCCACTCTGTCCCAGACACAGGGCCCCCCTCTGTCCCAGACCCCCCCTCTGTCCCAGACCAGGGTCCCCCACTTTGTCCAGACCAAGACCCCCCTCGTCCCAGACCCCCCCCTCTGCCCAGACCCGGGCCGCCTCTGTCCCAGACCCAGGGTCCCCCACTCTGTCCCAGACCCAGGGCCCCCCTCTGTCCCGACCAGGACCCACTTTGTTTCAGACCCAGGTCCCCCTCTGTCCCAGACCAGCCCCCCTCTGTCCCAGACCTAGGGCCCCCCCTCTGCCCCAGACCCAGTCCCCCCTCTGTCCCAGACCCAGCCCCCCCTCTGTCCCAGACCCAGGGCCCCCCTCTGTGCCAGACCCAGGGCCCCATCTGTCCCAGACCAAGGACATCTCCTCTGCCCCAGACCCAGGGCCCCCACACACTGTCCCAGACCAGGTCCCACCCCCTCTGTCCAGCCCCAGCCCCCCTCCTCTGTCACAGACCCAGGGCCGCCCTCTGTCCCAGACCCAGGGCTCCTCCTCTGCCCCAGATCGCCCCCCCCCGTCCCAGACACAGGGCTCCCTCTGCCCCAGATCCAGCCCCCCCTGTCCCAGACCCAGGGTCCCCCACTTTGTCCCGACTCAGGGTCCCCCCTCAGTCCCAGACCCAGCCCCCCTCTGTCCCAGACCAGGGCCCCCCTCTGCGCCAGACCCAGGGCCCCCTCTGCGCCAGAAAGGGCCCCTCCTCTGCCCTAGACCCAGAGCCCCCCACACTGTCCCAGACCCAGGTCCCATCCCTTCTGTCCAGACCCCGCCCCCCTCTGTCACTCTGCTTTACAGCCAGCCCTGACACCTTTGGTTAATAGGAGGTTAATTTAGCTGGTGTCATGTCAGTGAGCAGTTGACTCCCCCCACCCTCACCCAGACATTGATGTCTAGTGCAACCCTCTCCCTCACAACCCCCCACAGACACATGATTAATATCATTGGGGTCCAGGACAAAACACAACCAACCAGCTACCCCCTGCCTCACTGTCCCCCACCCAGAGATCTTAGAACATAACTGGTGGTGGTACAGTTTATTGGTGTCAGACCCAGTAATGCAGCATGGACAGGATTTTCACACTGTGTAGAGTTAACTTAAGAAATCAACCCACCCAGAGCAGCCAGCAGTCTGTGGTCTGTGATCCTACCCCTTAATGCAAACTTGTGATCCGATTGACTGTTCTGCTCTGAAGGGAAAAGAAGCAGCTCTGAAGGGAAAAGAAGCAAGTAGATTGGCTGCTTCTTTTACTCCAGAGCAGCCACACACACACTGACACAGGGACACACACTTGCATTTTATTATATAGGATACTAGCAAAAGTGTGCCCATTGGTGCACAATGGAAATTATGTGTATGTATGTTTTGCTATGTGTGGATATAGTATCTTTACACAGGTATATTTTAAACTGTTACTCAGAGAGTCACCAGCTTCCAGAGTAACCAAATAGGATAATCCTGCAGGTCTGAGAGTAGACCCAGGCAATCCTGTCACACTGTGTGGTTGAAACTAAACATGCTAGTTTAATACTTATTAGTATTCAACATGGCAAGTGGTGATGGTACCTCATATATTATAACAGAAGGTACCTCACAGCGTCATATTATAATAGCATTGCCCTAATAATCTAACGTATAAACAAATATTTCTCATTCCCAGTTTACCTAAAGAAATGGATTTATCCTTTATATACTCTTTTATACATATCTAATTAAAAATAAATTGCTTCAGAGCAATTTTTAATAACTGATAACTGCTTTTTATTTCAGTAAATCCTTGGTATACCTGCCTGGCTTTACCACTAAGCAAAAGGCTAAGGACTTGCAAGCGAGCACCTTCATCCCAACCATTAATAGTTGCTGCCAATTCAAATTGTTCTAGCCAATCTGTCCACTCCCTAGTTACCCTATCAAACGGATCAGGTTTAAAAATAGGTTTGGCAATTGGGCCTGGTAGAGCTACTGAGTCGAATTGGGGCATTTCATCTGCAGGTACAAGGACAGGAGGATTTAAATCAATACTTTCAGTAGCAGACTCAATAGCTTAAAGGGTTAATACATTTTTTTTTAAAAAAAACAGTTAAAATAAAAAGTACCTGGGACAGGGAGGTAGGATTGGTGCTTTTTACCTCCCAATATCATAGTAACATAGTAACATAGTAATTAAGGTTGAATAAAGACATTCGTCCATCAAGTCCAACCTATATCTATGAGGAACAGCAGGATGAAGAAAACTGCTTCTGCCAGTCTTCCTGTATGCACTATAATATAGAATGGCCCAGGGCCATAACCTGGCAGATGAAAACTGCATGTGCTGTAGCTCCTCATCAAAACAATATTGGGAAGTGGGAATAATCAATCCTGTCTCCATGCTCCAGGTACTTTTCATCTCTAAAAAGTTAATTTTTACAGTTTAATTGTCCTTTAATACAGATAACAAACATACAGAGAAAACAGGGAGAATAAATGGTATTACCAGCACAGCTGCCACCAATTTGTACCAGATCACTGCTTTATGGAAGGATTATGGGTAGCATGGCACACAGTGGGTTACCCTGGTGGTCAGGCACAAAGCAGACAGTGCACATAAACAGGTTCCCCACATAACATATGCAGTAATCAGGGGTGTCCCTGTCTATGGTACACCCAACAGGTGGTCACAGGATCTTATACACAGGGTTTTATACACAGGATCTTAAACACAGGAACTTGTGTTGCAGTCAATATCTCGCCAAAGCACACACCACAATCTACTTTCAGTTTCTCTCTTCCTAGCCATAGAAAGCAAAGGTGTCTTGTCTCTTATTACTCACTGACACCACCTGCAGGCTGGAGGTGATATATAAGGAGCCTTGGTGCATATGTCCATTACAATACACATCACATCCTGTGTAGCAGACAGAAACTTACACTTCCTTTCACATAGAGCAGACACAGGTGTGGTTTAAGCTGCCATTTGACCATTCCATGTTGAAATAGGGGTCTCAGCTCTGTAAGTATGTTTATGTATTTTGTATATTTTGTGTTGTACCTAAGTCAGTGCTATATTTATATACATTTACTGATGGTTATTTAAATGGTAATAGTGAGCTAGTACACACATACATATACACCTTTCATATATGTAATATCCTATACCACCCCCCACCACATTGGTAGGTACTAAAAACTCAATGCAATGAAGATATAAATATATATTTATTTATTTATTTTTTTAAACTCGTTTTATTTTGGTTCCAAAGCATTTAAATATAAAAACAGTTTTACATTTCTTAGGCATCATTGACAGTATAATCAGTAGGTTTTCAGGGTATCTGATTTGGAATTATGCTAGTCAATGTTCACGGTATCATTATTTGTATTCGTTTATAGACATACATTGTTTTGGATCTTCCAAATAAAACTTAAACTGTAACATTAAATAACAAATAAGAAGATGATAAAGGGAAGGGGAGGAAAAAGGAGAAGAAAGAAAAACAGATGAAGAAAAAGAAAGATTTCACACTTGCCTATTATCTTTTCTGCTTAATATTAGGTTTCCGCTCGTCCATTAGGTCGGTCTCCGTCCGCCGGGGGCTCCCACGTGTATGGGTATATAACATAATTGGAATGTTTTGATATGTTGTCGAAATTATTTGGGAAAGATGCCCTCACGCTGTTGTACTGGAGGAATCGGTAATGTAGTGTGCTTGGAATTTTATATTTATCTTGGAGGTCTTGGAAGGGTATTGGTTGTTTGTTCTGTATTATATTACCAAGTGTAATTATCCCCATTCCCTCCCAGAGGGTACGCCCGGGTAGTTGTAAGAGTTGTGGGAGAGTTTTATTGTTCCAGAGTGGGGTATGTTCAGAAAATTCACTGGGTTGGAGCAAATGGTTGTGAGATTCCACACCACTAAGTGCCTGCTTGTGTAGGGTGGTATTGGGTCCTATGGTATTAATTTTGGGGGCTGCGAGATAGCGCCATGTTATGGGCCTGTGAGGTACAGCGACATCATCATATCAGACGGGGTAGGTGGGTTATCTGGGTTTACCCAGCACTGTAAATGCTTCAGTTGTGCTGCCCAGTAGTACAGCTGCAAATTGGGCATGGATATTCCACCTATTTGTTTGGGCATTTGTAGAATAGTAGTTTTAATTCTTGCTTTCTTATTGCCCCAGATAAAAGAGAGAATGAGACTGTTTAGTTGGGTAAAGAAAGATTTAGGGATGTAGACCAGAGAGTGCTGTATAATGTAAAGTATTTTTGGAAGTAGGAATATTTTAATTAGTTGCACTCGTCCCCACAGATTGAGGGAGACGTGTTTCCAGGTAGTGACTTTATTCCTTGTGTGTTCTAGTAGTGATGAGATGTTCATTGTATAAAATTGCTGAGGGGATTTAGTTATAACCATACCAAGATATTTAAAATGGGGCACTGTGGGTATGGGTATGTTACTGGGAATTCTGTGGCTGGGGAATTTATCCAGTTGGTATAAGGCGGACTTGTCCCAATTGATTGTTAGTCCAGAGTGTGTTCCAAACATATTTATTATCTCAAATGCTGTTACGAGTGGAACTCGGGGATTTTCTAGGTATAATATTATGTCGTCGGCATAGAGGCCCATACGTTCCTCGTACCGATCCAGGCGAAATCCACGCACATTTGTATTGGCTCTGAGATTAATGGCAAGGGGTTCTATCGCTATCGCAAAGAGGTAGGGGGATAGGGGGCAGCCTTGTCTGGTGCCTCTCTGAAGTGAGAACACTGATGACAATTCCCCATTCACTGATATTTGAGCTGTAGGGTGCGCATATAGTAGCTTAACCCAATTGATAAAATTATGTCCAAATCCAAAACTTCTCAGCGTTTCCCAGAGGAATTGCCATTCGACAGAGTCGAATGCCTTGCGGGCATCAAGTGAGAGAAGGATCCATTCACCAGCATTATCATGGTTGAGCTGTGTTTGTATGAGTGTGCGGCGTATATTAATTGTGGTCGATTTGTTCAGCATGAATCCTGTCTGATCAGAATGTATTATGGACGTGATGACCCGGTTTAGTCGTTGTGCTAGGATTTTTGCCAGGGTTTTATAATCTGCCGTCAGTAGTGAGATTGGGCGGTATGATCCGCAGTCTTGGGGATTTTTCCCTGGCTTAGGTATAACCACTATGGTGGCATTGTATAGGGATGGGGGCAGTGACCCTGTTATGAAAGAATTATTATACATCTCTAGCATTGGGGGTATTAAGTGTTCTTCGTATTTTTTATAAACTTCTATTGGGAGACCATCCGGTCCTGGTGTTTTCCCATTTGCCATTTCCCCCAGGGCCTGCTTCAGTTCTTCAGGCGTTATGGGAGTGTCTAATTGTGTTTTTTGATCGGTTGTGAGTTTAGGGAATTGTAGTTTTGGGCTATTCCCTGTCTTGTGACTGTAGGGTTCGATGTGTATAGCTCTTTATAAAATCATAGAATACAGTTAAAATCTGGGGGGTTGAATATACCAGTGTTTGTTGTGTATTTTTAATAGCAAGTATAGTATTTGATTGGGAGTGGTCTTTGACCATATATGTTAGCAGTTTGGCTGAGTGGCCTCCATTTTCAAAAAAGTTTTGTTAGTTTTGGTTACCGGTGTTTGTTGCTGTATGTAGTCTTTTTCTGCCTGTAGCAGTTGGGTTGTCAATATGTTTACTTGGGATTGTGAGATATGTTTAATGTATGAGATTGTTGACTGAAGCCTGCCTCTCAAGTATACCTTGAGTGTCTCCCACACGTTTTTGGGGTTACCGCTCGAGGGGTTGTATATTAGGAACTCCTCCAGTTGTTCCGGGATGATGTCCGGTGTCGGAATTTGGGTAAGCCAGAATGGGCTGAATCTCCATGGCTTTATTTGGGAAGTGGTGTTGGGGATATTTATTTGCAGCAATATAGGTGAGTGGTCTGATATTCCACGTGGGAGGTGGGATATCTGTGCAACTAAGGGGGCTGTTTTTTTGCCGAGAAAAATGTAGTCTAATCTGGATAATGAGTTATATGTCGCTGAATGACAGGTGTATTCTCTAGTGTTCGGGAATCGGTGTCTCCAGATGTCTATCCATGTCCACACCTCTATGAATGAAGCTAGCGGTGTTGTATTCAATGGTTTTGGGCTGGTGGGGGTCGGTGTGGTTTGTAGGCGGTCTTTAGTTGTACACATGACTGCATTGAAATCTCCCATACAGATAAGATGGGTGTCCGGGTATCTGAGCAGAATCGGGGTAATACATTACATTACAGCCAAACCTGTGTTCGGGGGATTATATATGCCAAGTACAAGTATTAGGGTATTTTCAATTTCAATTAGAGTAATTGCATATCTACCGTATGGATCGGTTTTGGTCATATGGATCTTGTGTTTGAGTGTTTTCCTAACCAGGATGGATACCCCTCTTGAGTAGGTCGAGCAGACACTATTTGTCGCCCATCCGACCCAGGGCTTCTGGATTGTTCTAGTAGTCGTGCGCACTAGGTGAGTCTCCTGTAGGCACACCACATCCACCCGGTGTCTGTTGATTATTGAGAATACTTGGGCCCGTTTATTTGGGTGGTTGAGTCCCCTGACATTCCAAGATAGCAATTTAATACTAATGGCTGACTCACCCATATTTTGTAGAGCTTGAGCGTGGATTGTAGGCAGCCCCCGGCTTTGGGCCGTCCCCGACCAGGACCAGGCGGAACACATCTTCTGTATACATATATAATAGGCTATAAAACAGAACATAATTAAATATTCTTATTTCTCACTGGACTATATCGTCCAACCACTTCTGGTCACCGGGGGCAGGGTTGCCTCCCGTGTGGTCAGCAGCGGGGGGGGGGGCTGAGTAGTGTAGGAAAGACGTCTAGACGTCTGAGGGGGGGGGGAACTCCCAGTTCCATTTGAGATATTGTACTTAGAATTAGTTCAGCATTGCAACCATATCTATAATGAGAAATATATGTCTAAGAGCTAGATTCACTCGTTGTATATACGTTGTATATATGTGAGTGTTGCGTGTTTGTCTATTTGTCTAGGGGCGACAGGTTTAGACTGAGGGGGGGAAGTGTCGGAAGTTGTTAGTGTGTGGTGTATCGGTATTATGTATATTAATGTGGTTGTGTATGCGTTGTTTTTAGCTACCGATCGTATATATAGGAGTGTGTTGGTATTTGTGGCTTAGTGACATAGGTTCGTAGTTGGTGGCAGGTGGGTGTATCGGCATGTGTATCTTGGAGTTTCAGGATTGTATGTTCACTCCTGTATATGTTTGCTTATACCTGTTCAACCATCTATCTAGGGTTCTCGTCCGTTATCCCCATCTCTCCCCCCAAATCGGGCTGCTAGATTAGGATGTATTACCGACGTTAGTCAACATCCCCAACATCACATATCATATATATAGTAGACTATATCCGTAGGTATATCCTACATAGTGTGAGTATAACATAATTATGCATGGGTAATGGTACATCATAGTTAACATTTGTTACACTAGGGGTTCGGGTGAGTACATAAACAAGATGTGGACTGGAAGGATGGCTTCTGCTGCTGTTTGGGGTTACTAGGGTGTATTGCTGTCCAGGGACAGCAGTTTAGGTAGTAGTTGTTGTTTATTGCTGCTTGTAAAATTGGTAAGATCCACCATAAAATACACGGGTGTAACATGTCGGGACGCCTGGTGGGGGGGGAATCTCCTATGGGAAGGGCCAGTGGGGTATCATCTGAGGAGATAAGCTATCGCTGCGGGTGTCAGCCATTCCATCTATATCACAGTAGCTGGTCCAAAAATCTGCATATATAAACATCAGTCGGGGGGGGACTGTTAGGAAGACATGTCCACCAATAACATTTAGAGACAGCGATAGTGGGTATGTCTGTACACGTTATACTATAAGGTTAAGATCAGCTTGTATTTAAGGGATTCACTTATACAGTTTCCCCTCCCAAACCCCTCATTTAGTCCTCCAGGTCTAGTCGAACCGACCATGCATTCCAATAGTCGGCCAATCTATATTTCGTTTCTATAGTTAGGCAATCCCTTTGCCCACGAGGACATTTGAAAGTTACAGATGCAGATCATGGGGCATGGGTATATACACATCCAGATGGGGCGAAACATGGGGACGGTTGTAGTTCCTTGTGCAGCGTCTCAACTTATATACAGTATTTGTCCACTTTGGTGTGGGGCCAATAGCGGCAGTAGTGTGAGGGTGCCTTCGTTATGTATATTATATCCCACGTTTCCCAAAGTTTCAGAGGTAGTTCGGTAGTCGGAACACTTTAGTCAATATTGGGTATCTGGGTAGTGCCCAGACGCATGTCTGGGTTTTCAGGGACAATTTACTGTTTGGGTAGGCTGAGCATCCTGACTCTATCGTTCATTGGAGCTCCTTGTCGGCTATATGGTGGTGTATAAGGTAATGCTAATCAGTAGATAGTTTCTAGTCTCATGATGGACGTTTAATATGGTATCGGCTCACCCTATCTGGTCAGGAGGGGGTTGGGACCCGATTTATCAAACCAGTCGCCCCAAACAATACTTGCGGTTCAGTTTAATTTCTAGCAGGCGGTCCGAACTGTGTATCCATCCAGTGTGTGGCTTCCACTGGTGAATCGAAGAACTTAGTGGCGTTGTTGTGTTGAATACGCAACCGCGCCGGGTACAGCATAGCATATGGCAGATTCAGGTCTCTCAGGCGATGCTTGACTGTTATAAACGTCGCTCTCCTCTTTTGCAGCTCCGTAGAGTAGTCCAGAAACAGCATGACCACAGCGTTTTCAACTTGTATTTGTCCCTTGAGTCTGGCCAGGCGTAATAAAGTGTCCCTGTCCCGTGCATTTAGTAATCTGGCCATCATAGGTCTCGGTCTCGAACCAGGTGGGGGCGGCCTTGCAGGGACTCGGTGCGCTCGTTCCACGGTGAACACCGGCGACATGGCGTCCGTCCTGAAGGTATCCAGGATCCATCTGGTAAGGTAGGCCTCAGGGTCCTTACCTTCAATACCCTCGGGGAGTCCCACCAGCCTGATATTCTGGCGCCGTGCTCTATTTTCCATATCATCTGCTCTGGCTTGCTGCGCTTTAAGCTGTTGCTGCAGCTCAGATATTTCATTTGGTATCGGGTGGAGGGTGTCTTCTGCCGTAGACACTCGGCCCTCGAGGTCTCTCACGCGGCCTCTCAAGGTCTGAAAGTCCTGTCTAAGGAGGCCGACATCTACCCTCACCTCCTCGATCAGGACGGTGAGGGACGCCTTGGACTCCTGTATGGCAGCCAGGATCTTTTCGGTCGATGGGCCGGGAGCCGATGTAGTTGGCTGTTGTGCGGCCGGACCCGCGGCCGCCCCGTCTACCTCGTGCTTGTCCGTCTGGTCTGGGGCTGCGGCCAGCTCGTGTTGTTGGTGAGCAAACTTCCCCAGTTTCTCGGCGATGTTGTTTTTTTTGTTTGCTGAGAGCCGTGTTTAGTCATATTGGTACAATATCTTCTTACTGTAGCTGTATTTGAGATATAAATATATTTATATAATATATATAAGAGATAAGGGATTTACGTGTGGGTGAGATTCACTCAGAGCCGTGCAGCCTCTGATAAATATGCTTTATCTGGGTGAATCTCCCTGCATATGTCTATTATTTCTATTCTCTTGCACCTGGCCACTAAACCCATGACACAAAAACAGATTTTCAAGGGTCAAAGTCTACACATGATACACTGCTTCTCTTTTTCATAAACAATACCTTTATAATGGCATCTGAGATGTCAAATAACAGCTTTGCAGTGTCCACAACCCTAGTTTTAGCTTAGATCGTTGTAAATTCTTAAGGCTGGTACACACAATGCAATATTTTGGTCCGATCGTCCGATAGTTCAGTGTATCGGTCAATAGTCCCAAAATTATTGCATGGATTTTTTGCCCATGTCTGACCGACCGTTTGTCCATATCAGGCATCCGATCATGCGGTCCTCTATGGACCGCACGGTCGGTGGCAGTAAACTGACGGACACGGCAATCCTTCCTCCGGGCCTGAATGGTTGAAAACCCAAACGGTCGGTCAGGAGAAAAAGTTGCTGATGTGTACCAGCCTTTACCTAAACTTGTGTTCACTGGACTGGTCTAGCCCCGCTCCCATTAAATGCAGGCTTAAAGGATAACTGTATTGCCTCAATGCATTTTTTACAAAATTGCTTTAAAAAAAGTTTTGCGGCCCTTCCCATACATTATTTTTGAGGATTTCGAGCCTCTTTCTGCCTTCAATTAGCCATGCTGTGAAGGGGGAGTAACAATATTGTCTGCCTCTAACTGTCATTCAAAGCTAGCATGCGAGAAATTACTCATCCACCCACCTTGATCAGCTTGATTATGTAGGCTGTATCCTAGCAACAGAACATTTCAAGTTTGTTTAACTGTCAGAAGAGGAGGAGAGAGGTTATAACAGACATTCCCACCAGCAAATAACAAGTGATATGTTAATCAAGGCCCTGGACCATCTAGGAGGCGGGCTTTTAGCACTCATCTTTGCTGTGTGATATCTAAGAGAGGGCAGCACGGCTGTAAATATGAGTAAGTGATTTCAGCTGCTGGAAGTGTGGACATGTAATGGAGGTAATGTTTTTTTTTTATATTGTTGTCCTTTAAGGTCAACTCTGCCTTTAAAAAAATAACCTGGTCACTTCTAAGTAACCTGCCCTTAACCCCAGGGCTGGATTTATATTTTTTTCTACACTGGGCCAGCTAACTTGTACCTTGTACTGCTCCCTCTCCTTTCTGTGTGTATTAATCTAATGAATAAACCTATGTATTACTCAAAAATTAATTAGTAAAAAGGTATATATATATATATATATATATATCTTAATAAATGAAACCGTAAAGAATTCCTCTGGACTCCCTTACCGCTGTGGCTCTGCTCTTCCTTTATGATCCAGCAGTTGAAGGGTTAAATACCAGCGATCCCCACATCAGTTTTAGGCTAAACCGATGGGGGATCGAGGGAGCAAGGGTGACTCTTAAATAGTGTTTTTGTGTTATAAGGGGGTCTTATATTCAGCACATTATTAGATGCTTTTTATTAGATACCAACCAGATACTTAAGGATAATTATTGCCTCCATGTTGGCAGAGTAATGTTGCTCCTCCCTCCATGCAGTCATTCAAAGCTATGACAGATGGCATCACAGCCAATGATTGACTGCTGTTTCCCCAGCTGCCTATTCTGCACATGCTCAAGCTTATAAAAAAAGGTGGAGGTTGATACCTTTTCCAGGATAGAAACAAACATCATGAAATATCTGGTTACAGATTCATGTAATAAACAAGTAAAAATGTCAGTTGGAGTTGCAAGCAGATAACTGACAAGTCACCAGTTTTTTGTTTTAAAGGCAGTGGAAAATATTTTTAAACTTTTTCATTTATATTACAGATACCTAGATATTCTACATATTCTATTTCATTTTGAAAAAAAACAGTTGGTTTTATAACCTGTGCTATGCAATGCTGCTGTAATAATGGGCTGATGTTTCAGATATTGAAATGGTCCTTCTACTTCCCAGGATACACATTTCCTTGGAATGTTCCTAACAGTAACTTCTACTGATTGGTTGTTGAATGAGTCAAACATGCTCCATTATGGTCAACAGCCATAACAAGACCATAACATACACTATTAGGAGTCCTGCAAACTGGAAGACAGTTTTTTGTAAGCCTTTATTCCTACACAGACAAAATGCTAAATGGGCAGGTTATGGTCATTAGGACGGCAAACTACTGCTTTATTTCTTAAAAGCATATGTATTGGGTCAGATTGGCCAGGTGATCAGACAGAAATATTGAATTTTCAATATTGAGTTTTCATAATGATTTTTATTAGAAAATGAAATATAGATAGCAGAACTACACAAGTCCAACCCCAAAATGTTTTTTACATATATATAAATAGTAAAAAGACGAGGACTGAGAATGTGGGACCATGGGGCTAAAATGGTTTTAGAGGATGCTGATATGGCTATTGTTTTAAACAGTTTTTTTCCCTCAGTATTCACTATAGAGAACCCTAGTCCTGATACCAGGTACTGTATCAGGACTAGGTTAATATCAATATTAAATAACTCTGTGTTACTGTAAGTGAATGGAAAACTATTTGGGTGTTCTAGTAGATAACAAACTCAGCTGTAGAAAACAATGCCAGGCAGCCATGGTGAGAGCTAGCAAGATTTTCAGGGTTATTCAATAAAAGTTCTTATTGTTAAAAATGGTGCTAATTTTGCCCCAACCAATCAGATGTTAGCTTTCAAATGTTAAATAAGATCCGATTGGTTGGGGCAAAATTAGCACCATTTTAAACAATAAGAACTTTTATTGAATCTCCCTGATTGTCTTGTATAAAGAGGAAAATAGATTCAGGGGAGAAAAATATTCTCCCTCTTTACAAGGCACTGGTAAGGCCTCATTTTGAATATATGGTGGAGTTTTGGAATCTCATATACAAAAGGGACATCTTGGAAATGGAAGGAGTTCAGAGAAGGGCAACTAAAATAATCAAAGGAATGAAGGGGCTTGACTATGCAGGCAGATTAGACAAGTTAGGGCTGTTTACATTGGGGAAGCGACGCTTGCACAGGTAAATGATCACTTTATATAAATATATTAATGGGCCATATAAGAACCTCTCTGGGGCATTGTTCACTAATAAGTCATATCAGAGGATGCAAGGACATTCTTTAAGACTAGAAGGAAAGAAAGTACAGCTACAGGTTAGGAAAGGTTTCTTTACAGTAAGAAAGGTGAAATTGTGGAACCGACTTCAAGCAGATGCGGTAATGGCAAGTTAATTGAATAGCTTTAAAAGTGGGTTGGATAAGTTTCTAAAACTAAATAATATTGAGAATTACTTTAATTAATACACATACTAGATAAATATCCTTCTTGCTTAAGTAACACAGCTGGGGGTCACCACCTTTTTAATATTTGTAGATTATCTTTGTAGGTCAAGTAACCATGGTTACATTCAGTGGATCTGGGTGCTTTGTGGATTAGGGACATGGGGAAATATACACAATATCAGCTTCATTGTAATTTTGCTTTTGTTACATAAACAGTGGTGAACAAAGTACACGAACCATGTACTTAAGTTAAACATACTAAAGGTAAAATATTACACTAGTAAAAGTAGAAGCATTCCCTTTAAACATACACTTGAGTAAAAGTACAGAAGCATTGTATGGTGTAGGTGCGGGCGTTCGGGTATGTTGGTAAATCCCACCCGATCATGTGGTTCCCTATGGAACTGATGGCCATGGCTACTTTTGCTAGTGGCGAACGGTTGACCAGGAAAGTCTCGTCCCGTGTATCTTTGCAAACCAATCGTTTTATAGAATATCATTAAACGACCCTAATAATCCCAAACTTCCAAACCTTACTTAACTTTCAGGCATTGCTGAACTTAGATACTTCCCCGGTCTTAGGGCTTCTACCTGGCTTCTCCATGGTGCAGCTGTCAATCACAGCTATAATGGATGATGTCTGCATCGATGAGCTATTAATGAGTGGACTTGCCTTTTAAAGGCTAGGCAACACAAGCGTGTTTCTCGCGTGCTTACGAACGCATTTTGCAATCTGTTTGCACATGAGAAATGCATGTCAATGTGGGTAGCCGCATTGCATGTGCTGCTCTTGGATACGTTTTTTGAGTATGTGAATTGCATGCGCTCCGATTGTGCAACATTGTGCAGATCGCAGTGCAAGCAGCCAGTAATGTGTGTGAAACGCGTGCAAGATTTTCCTGCATGTTGGTGTCCAACAGGGTGTGGTCTCAGCCTTAATTAGTGTTTTTCAACCTGGTGTCAGGGAACTTTTATGGGTCCCTGAAAGGTTTCTGGGTGTTCCTTAAGGGTTAGTTCACACTAGATCAGTTTCTGTCCATTTTTTTTTTTACAGATTGGATATATGCTGCATGCATTTCTGTCTGGAAACGGACGCGTTTTGATTAAAAATATAGGAAAAACGGAGAGCTTAAAACAGACTTAAACGGACAGAAAACGTGGACTGGTCGTTGTGGTCCGTTTTGCTCTGTTTCTAGTGTGAACATAGCCTAAGAGTGTGAGAGAGAGTGTGACAGAAACACTAAGGGTCTACCATTGTGATGACATTAAATGCATTTTCTATATTAATATATTTAGAGATATATTTATAGACCTATCTGTTACATAAGTACGAATTGTGTATTTGAAGAATTGATGTCTGAGAAAGAAATAAATAAAAATACATCATTTTTTGTTATCCATGGAAACCTTAAAATGTGGAGAAACACTAAGAAATACCTTAGGCTGGGTACACACCAGCAGTTATTTCCAGCTGACCGACCGATAGTGCTGTGTATCAGTCGGTCAGAAATATCTGGTGGGGTGGTTGGCGATCGGAACTGTATGTAAATCATGGCCGATCATGTGGTTCCCTATGGGACCGCACGATCGGTCATGCGAACTGTCGGCCGCAGCCACTAATGCCATGCCCAACAGTCATTTGTCCCGGCCGAGGGCTTGCTCGCAGTGAATGCTCTGTTGGGACAAAAAGTCCTGCTGTGTGTACCCAGCCTTAGCGATACATAGAAAATCTTAATTATAGTAACGGATTCAATTTCCTTTGTTACTATCTACCACTGTGCATAAATCAAGCATGTAACCCAAATACTAAAAGATACAATACAATTGGAAAAAAAATATTTGTCTGATATGAGTAAATATATTCTAAAATCTCATTCCTTTGGAGTGTTTGATTAATTAGTTTTAATAAAGATAGCAGGCTGTGCTGATTTTATGCAGGTATATATGCACAGCTAAACAATCAGACTAGATATCTATGGACTTTGTATGCATTTAGATTTCAGTTTATCCATTTGAACTCCATTAATACCCACTGCATAGACTACCTTATTTTTAAAACTATACATACTGTAGTGTGATATACAACCAACCTAAAATTTAATGTACATTTATTAATAATTAGAAATTCTAAATGTTTATTTTATAACGAGAGGGAGAACTGGGGGCTAGGAAGTATAGGCAGGTGGTAGTGGTAGGGGACTCCATGTTTAGAAAGGTAGATAGGGTAATCTGCTGCTAAGACCTTACATGCCGAACAGTGTGTTGCCTGCCTGGTGCTAGGGTTCGACATGTGGTGGATCGTGTAGACAGATTATTGGGTGGGGCTGGGAGTGACCCGGCGGTCTTGGTTCATGTTGGTGCCAATGACAAAGTTAGAGGTGGAGAATTAGGTGCCAAGTTAAAAGGACCACAAGGGTAGTGTTTTCAGAAATACTACTATGCTAGGGAGGCAATGGGAGCTTAGGAGTATTAATGTGTGGATAAGAGGGTGGTGTAAGGAGATGGGGTTTGGGTTTTTAGAGAACTGGGATGACAGTTCTTTAACAAGATAATGGAGGGAGTTGATGGGGAAGCATAGAGGATAAGGAGCAATTTTACGTCAAAGTATAGAAGTAAATTAATTGCTAATCTAAAATTACAAGTGCAAGAAGTCTGGCTGGAAAAAACTGGGGAACTAGAACTAATAGCTGCAAAGGAAAGGTTTGATGTGATCGGTATAGCGGAAACATGGCTAAATGATTCACATGACTGGACAGTAAATATTGAAGGATACTCCTTATGACAGCATAAAGGTGACAATACATTAGGCCGATTTTATGTACAATCCGACATTTCCATTGATTGGCCGAAAAACTGTACATTTTCCCAATCTTATTATTATTATTATATTATCGGAATCTCGATCGTAATTACGATTGGGGTAGTCGTTTTTTTAAGTCGATTGGTAAAATGATTGTAAAGTTTTCTGAAGTTCCGATTAAATGTTAATGTAATGTATGTAACCTCACAATAGACGACATTCGACATTAATCACAAAACAAATTGTATGTCAATTGAAGATCTTAGTACAATTAACATTGTACATCTGTCTATCAAAGTATCGGTATGTTTAAGATCGTAATTACGATCGTAATAGTGGAATAGTCTATGCTGGCCTGGGTAATCACCTGTCTGCTAACTCTCTCTTTGACCACCTCCATTCAGGCTTCCATCCTAACCACTCCATGGAAACTGCCCTCACTAAAGTGACCAATGATTTACTTAGTGCTAAATCTAAAGGTCACTACTCTCTGCTCATTCTTCTTGATCTGTCCTCTGCTTTTGATACTGTTGATCACCCTCTACTTCTTCAAATCCTGGCCTCCTTAGGTATCCAGGACACTGCACTTTCTTGGCTATCGTCTGATCTCTCTGATAGGACCTTTAGTGTTTTTCACTCTGAAATTAGCTCCACTCCTCGCCCACTCCCTGTGGGTTCTGCAAGGCTCGGTACACAGTCCTCTTCTTTTCTCCATCTACACCCATGGCCTTGGACAACTCATTAGTTCATTTAGGTTCCAGTATCACCTGTATGCGGATGATACCCAAATTTACATCTCTGCCCCGGATCTCCCTACACTAACATCCCAGGTCCCTGCCTTAGTCATCTCTGCCATCTCTGATTTAACCCGTTATGCCATTTCAAAGTCCAGGAAACTGAAGAGTAGAAGCTGTCAGTGATTCGTCAGGTGCCTGTTTCTTCACTAACCTCAACAAGGTCTGAGGCATGTGCAGGGGAGCCCTCCCTTCCCCCAATCCGGATCCATCCTCTGCGTCCGTGGCACCTAGTGTAAATCCCTTTTAGGATATAAGGTAGGTACCCTCTGCCCAAGCCCCGAAATATTTTTTAAAAACAATGTTTAGATTGATACTTACAACCCCTTCTCTCCCATGGCATCTCCATTGAAAGCAGCCACGCCTGTGCTTTGCTGCCTTTCAGCCAATCACAGGCACGGCTGCCGGTCCGGCCCGCTTGAAACTTCCTGCAAACAGGGAGTGTAAGGGCTGTAAGTATCGATCTGAGCATTTATTTGATGAAATACAATGGTGGTTGGAGGTTTGCAAGGGGTACCTACCTTATCCTAAAAGTTAATTTTTGGGGTGGACTTGCCCTTTAACAAAACCTTTTAACTTTAGAAAAACTAAATTTATGTTGTTAAAGAAATCACTCCTGCTCATAGACTGGGGGAATTTGTTCCTAGGTAAAGATATTGAGCAGAAGTAGACCACTTTTAAAGGGATATTAAACTATTACCAGTGGTGTCTCTCTAATGAGGCAATATGAGCAAAATGCTCAGGGCGGCACCCCTGTGAAATATCTGAGAGGTGACAGGCAGAGCTCACTTTAATTTTTTTTTTTTGAAAAGTGTCAGGCAGAGCAGAAGGAAAGAATAAAATCAAGGGTGTTTGAGAGTGTGCAAGCTTGCAGGCCCACAATTTCCCCCTTAGCTCTGCACTAACTTCCGCCTTCATGCAGGCCCTGTTCTAATCGTCATAGGCTAAGTGGGTTAATTATTTGTGTGTGCAGTCGTGCACATCTTATTTTCAATGTAGTTTGGGTGATCTGGGCATTAAGACACGCCCTATGTGCCAGTCTGTGTGATCGGGGCATTATGGCATCTTATATCTGTGTGATCTTGGCATTAGGGCATGCTATATGTGCCTATATGTGTGGTCTGGGCATTTTATATGTACCAGTGCATTTGATCTGGGCAATAGGGCATGTTATATATACCTATCTGTGTGATCTAGGCATTAATGCATGTTATATGTACCTATCTGTGTGAGCTGTGCACAAGGGCATCTTATATGTACCCATCTGTGTGAGCTGGGCATGAGGACAACTTGGTTAGGTTAGTTAGTGCCCTGATGAAATAATCTACTTTGATATGGTGGCAGGCTTAGAAATCTTTTATTCTACAGGAATTATGGTGTGGATAAATGTCTTTTTCAGGAACTATATACTGCCACAAAGTTTAAAAAGACCAAATGTTTAGCCCCACTAATTCCTGGTAGCCGTGCACACCTAACCCTGGTAGTGGTGTTCCATTTCATGGCACCTAGTGATACATAGAGGCGGCATTCAAAAGTTTGGCTCGGGTGGCAAAAACCCTAGAGATGCCCCTGACTATTTCATTTCTAAATTTCTACCTTTAGGGAACAAGTGTAAAAAAGTTAGGTCCACTCCTGCCTGGCTTAATGCTCAGGCATATATATATATATATATATATATATATATATATATATATATATCTCCAAGAAGCAAAATTGAGAGTCACACTCCAAGATAAATCAAAATTACTTTATTTAGTGACCACACATCAGAACACTATGTTTCCTCACCTGAGGACTATGTAGCTGCAGATGTTGGTTTGTGGTTACATAGTCCTCAGGACTTGAGGGCTTGTACTATGCGCACATGTTTGGGCGCTGTCATCGAAGCGAGATTGTAGGTAAGTTCTGTGTTCTCTCCTGTTACATTAAATGATGAATGGGAGGTAAGACATAGCTCCTTTACCTCCTGTTCTTCAATTAAAGTCAAAAAGGTAAATACAAGTTTTAAGGGGAGTTAAACTGGGTACACACCATCCAATATTTGGCTTGACCCACTGACGCTTCAATGTATTCGTTGATGGGGCCGAAAATATGGATGGTTTCCTGGGGACACAAACAACCGTTCGCCCGGATCGCACATCCGGTTGCAGCGAACTAACTTTGGCTTCTTTTGCCTGGACTACCGGTCCAAGTGTCGAACGATCAGGCAGGATGAGGGATTCCAACCTGTGCACCCAGCCGCACTCTATAAAGCAATCTTTACTCACCTAACAGTACAGTGATGTCAATCCTGTAGCACTCCAGATAGAAACTACAAAATACAAATAGGGCATTCTGGGAGTTGTAGTTTCCAAACATCTGGGGTGGTAAAGGGTTTAGCAGGGATCCCAGTTAAGGGAGAGTTTAGACGGATACACGTGAGATGGCAGATAGAGCAAGTAAACAACCAGCACTGTTCCTTCCGTTGGTTTCCAACCGCCCATTCACCGCCTCACAAACGTTACGCAATATCGCCAACCGGGTTGTTTACTCCCATCACGTGACCAACTTGCATACCTTCAACAATATTCTCCACATAACAAGACACAGTACGATATTGGGATTGTACAACTAGCAGGACACTGTGTGTGTGTGTGTTACCCGGGCAATGTGATATAACCACCACCACCACCACATGTCCACACTCCGCGTGCCACACACTAGCGGGCGCTCCCCAATTCAAGGAGGGGGCTGTTTCCAAGTGGATGGAAGTGGGCGGGGAAGAAAAGGCTGTCCAATCAGCGAGCGGGGACCGGGTTGTTTGTCGGTTGTTCTGTCAGGAAAGTTACACAAGCTGTGAAATAGAAAGGGGAGTGGGAGCGGGAGAATGTTCTAGTGGGAACGCGCGGAGCTTCTCTTGTGTACAGTGTCCATCTAGCAGCCGGTACCAATCACTATCGTCTCCTGTGTGTGACTCTCCATCGCACTGCTGGACCGGGGCATCTCCCCTGACCTCATGGAGCTGGTGATAGTTGGAGGCTCCTTCACCTGGTTTCGCCTGTTGAACTGGAAACTCGATAGTCTAGTCCCACCACCTAGTTCGGCGCAGCGCAACCACTGGAAATGGAGAAACATCTGGACGTCCCTGGTGCACAGTCTGCTCACTGGGATGTGGGCGCTGCTGGGGTGATTCTCAGTAATATTAATAGTCCCTTATTATACAGTCTCACACAATGAAAGGAACGAGGTGTGATGGGCCATCTTAATGCATCAAATGGAGAAGTTTGTATCCCGTCCAATTAGGGACGCCTGGCCCTGACCCAGTGGCCCCATCATCACCGGTGAAGCTGATTTGTAGTGGGGCCTCCCTGCAGCATGTGGTCGATGGAATTGGTTTAGTGTAGTGACTGAAATAATCGGACTTGTTTACTGAGAGTCATGTCCACTTTACAACATGTCTCTGTAAATAGCTTTACCTTGGGCAAGACTTAAAGCAACAAGGCTAGTAGACAGGGGAACTGTCAAAACAAACACTAGTGTAGCCACTAACTGACAGCTCATCCCTCCTCCCCTGCAGCCATTATAGTCTTGTAAAATTCTGCCTTGCCCCACCTTAGTTTTTTCGATGAACAGATTGATAGTGCGTCTGATTCAATAAAATTCAGCGAACGATTGGAATATTGATGCCGTATACCTCCCTGATAAATGGAGTTTAATTTTCCAGCCAACTGGTCAAAAATAGCGATCAGTCTTTTGGGCTAAGCTATCCGCTTGTACTAAAAAGCTGGGTACACATACAATAATTCAGTCCAACCGACCGAGATTTCAGTGTTAAGGTCTGTCGGGTCAAATTGTTGGATGGTCTTTATGGTATGGTTCATCCGAACAGGGCAAAAGCACAATCGGATGTGTCAGAAAACCACAGACGATCATCTCGGTTATCTATGATGCAGCAAACTGTTGGCTGCGGCCACTATTTCTGCGACTGGCCGTCCTTCCTGGCTAACCGGTCAAAAGTGCAGAATGGTCTGTCAGGAGAAGGGATTGACCATGTGCACCAAGACTATGGCTAAAAAAAAGGGGGCATGCCATTCTTACATCATTGGTCTTTGTAACTTCTCAAGTAAATGGTTTCATATTTTAAAACAATATGTACACTAATATGTTGTTAGTTGGATGTATAATTAAGAATTGGGTTACTTGTCTGTTTGGCATCAACAGAAATTGGTGTGTTTGGTTTTGGGTGGAACATATTATTGTAGCTTAAATTAATCATGACACAGGTCAATGTTCCTGGCCCAAAGAAAGGCACTTGGTTGTAGCTTGGGTTGCAAGATGGGTAACAGATTAGAGAATGTAGAATAGACCTGTTATTCTTGGTATCAATAGGAGCACCTAGCAGCTATGTGTTATCTTGGTCAGTGGTTCATTTTTCAACTGTGGTACACTTGGCAATGCAAATTTTTCTCGAGGCACACCTGTGATCATAATGTTGGACCCATATTTTATGCTCTTTACAGATTATATTGTTTTCAAATCAATTTAGTGTAAAGTTGTACATTGTGTTGAAATGTTATCATAATATATATTTTGAATACGAAATAGCAAAAATGTAAGTTACAGGTGAAAATATTTCAAAATTGGAAGCAGGTGAAATAAGATATGGAACACAAAGAATTAGGGTGCTCCTTCTGTCTGCATTTCAAAGTGTGTCCCAGAGAAATCGGATAGATTATAATGTATTAGAGATTGTATGCATTATTCCTTTGCTGTTGGGTAAAGTCTACCTCTGATGTTCTTAAGATATTTTATTTCATACGCTAGGTTTTACCTGCATCCCGAGATGGCGGAAGATCTCATCTCCACACATTCTACCTTTTCCCATAGTCTGGTTGCAGTGTCCATTGGTGAGTTCATGGCATGTTCATTTCATATTTTTGTATGGATTTGGGGTGAGAGATAAGCAGCCTTTATTAGTACCATATATACTTGAAAACTACATTTCAAGTCCAGTTGATCTAATTGAATACAACAGACATATATACTTGAGTATAAACTGAAATTTTACCTTTAAAATCATCCTAAAAGTTTCCTCTTGGTCTGGGCTGATCTGGATGCTTAAAGGAGCAGCTAGACAAAATCACATAACCCTAGGAAAATAAAAGCTGTACCCTGTAACTTAGAGAATCCTCTTGATTTCGGTGGGTTAAGCAATTGTCCTGCACACTCGGATCAGCCCAGACTGCAAGGGAAAGGGGAAAAACAATAGAAGTATTAGGATTCAACAAACAAGCTGCACAGAAAGTTACGCAGGTCACATCTATATATGGGGCTGTGCATGGGACTTTCTATGGGGCTCTGTATGGGACTTTCTATGGGGTTTATGGGACTTTCTACGGGGCTGTGTATGGGACTTTCTACGGGGCTGTGTATGGGACTTTACGGGGCTGTGTATGGGACTTTCTACGGGGCTGTGTATGGGACTTTCTACAAGACTGTGTATGGGACCCTCTATGAGGCAGTGTATGGGACTTTTTAAGAAGCTGTGTATGGGACTTTCTAAGGGGAGCAAAAATAGAAGAGGTTGAGGCAGTACCATGCATCAAAGACTCATAGGATATCTCAAAATTCTTTAATCACACACAACACGTTTCGGACATGTATTTGACACATGTCGTGTTTGATTAAAGCATTTCAAGATATCTTATGAGAGTCTTTGATGATTGGTACTGTCTCAACCTCTTCTGTTTTTTCTCTGCTTTCGAAAGCACATGGGTGGTAACCAGGTAGATTCGAAAGTAATAGCACTCTGGGACTTTCAGTGGAGCTGTGTATGGGACTTTCTATGGGGCTATCTGTGGGAGAAAGTCAACCCTCGGTTTATACTTGAATCAATCTGTTTTCCTGGTTTATTAGTTAAAAATAAGTACATTGGTTTATATTCGAGTTGGTATATACAATAAGTCAAACAATGTACATTACATTAAATGGTGATGGTTTAGTGGATAATATAAGAGGAAAAGGATGTTAACACCCTTGCTACTAGCTCTAAGCTGTTCTAAGCCTATTACTTTTAGTCCCATCTAAAAGGCTTCCTTGATGTGGGTCAGTTAAAGGTCAGGATATGTTTTTAGGAGTTTTCAAACAGAGAAATACTTCATGCTCTTTAGTGAGCCACTGAACTGAAGTTAATTCTGTGGCAGAGGAGTTGGTGTGACATTTTCTCCTCTTTTCTTCTTAATCTGATTATACAATACTGTGCCTGTTCTTCCCGAGATATCTCCCTATTGTACTCTAAAGAACCAAGAGTCCAGTAGCACTGCTGTGTGTTGTTCGGTTTAAAGCAGACAGGGATACGATGTTTTTTGAAAATTCTTCTTAATTTTCAAAAAAAAACATCGTATCCCTGTCTGCTTTAAACCGAACAACACACTGAGGCAGCAATTGGTACATCCGAAAGACCCAATACCTAAACACAAGAAAAGAGACATCATATATGCAGTGCAGTGCAGTGAAGAATGCTCTGATTTGTATGTGGGGGAGACCAAACAGCAACTGCATCAACGTATGGCCCAGCACAGAAGAGCCAATTCCTCGGGTCAGGACTCAGCCGTGTACCTGCATCTTAAGGATAAAGGACATACCTTTGAAGATTGTAATGTTAACATACTGGCGAAGGAACGTGACTGGTTCAAGAGAGGTGTTAAGGAGGCCATTTATGTGAAAATAAAGAAACCAAGCCTAAATAGAGGTGGGGGGGTTCGACACCAACTGTCTGCCATATACAATGCTGTTTTAACACCTTACTCTGGGCGTTCCTATAACACCTCTATCCAATCACACCCTTAACACCTGGCTGTGATATTCTAATTGGGATTTTCCAGGGTACATAATTGCCACAGATTCTTGTACAAGTCATTCTGAATTGAGAAAGCCAGTTGGATGACTAGCGAAACGTCTTCAAGAACTACATTTCAAGTCCAGTTGATCTAATTAAATACAACAGATATACCATGACCTGGATGAATGAGAACCTTCACAAGCATAAATAGCATATTATTTCTTACATTTTTAACATAATTTTATTTTGTGCTTCAAGGAAAAATTCATCATGGATAAAATTGCACAAAATATAATGCCGGGGGAGGGAAATTATAAATATGTAAATGCAGCACCTGATAATGCCAGGTTTTATGTTTCAATAACAAGTAAACACTTTTCATTAGTAGAGTTAATTTCAGTTAAATGTGCAAGCATGTGCTGTTTTTAACAAAGATCTTTATTTCTATACATATTTGTAAAAATGTGTGGGAGCTGCATATTTCTCTTCTGCACAAGGAAAGGAATTTAGTCTCTGTGTTGTACATTTAAAGGGGAAATTGTAACTTTTTTCCCTCCACTGTAAACATGAATTTGAAAATGTTATATCGTTGAAAACATTTCTAATTATTTTTGGTTTCCCTTAAAGATGATTTGATTTCTTCTTTGGCTTGTGTTATTATTTCTTCGGTGTATTGTTTTTGAGGTCCTATTTATCTTCCTGTTAATCATCTCCTGTTGGCTTTCCAGATGTCAAAATCTAGTGACAAACAATGCTTCTTGGGTGCGGCCTAGTTAATTAGTTGCTGATTATGCAAGGATACGTTGCCTGATTGTAAACAATTGCAGCTGCTTACGATATATTACACTAGCAAATCAGTGTCTCGGCACAATGACCAAAGCTTGCCATTGCCAGTACTTTAGATGGCTACATACCAGCATGGATAGCAGTGCTATCTGATCACCTTTGATATCCTTTGAAGCCATTTAATTATCTAAAATGACAGTGAAAATAAATAAAATAAAAATGTAGTGCACTACTATCTTTGAGCAAATTCAGTTTTGTGCCTCTCTTGGCATGCTTTTCAAGTCCAGTTGCAACATGTGCTTGGTGATACCAAAAATGGTAGGCTGTATACATTATTTAACTAGAAAACCAGTATTCAGTGCGCACAAGGATACCTTTCGTGAATATAGTTTATTTAAAAAAAGTTAAACTGAAAAGTACTTAGTACAGGGATATAGGATTGGTAATTCCTAACTCCCAATATTGTTTCTGTGTGGAGCACTAGGACAAAGAAAACTGATTCTGCCAGTCTTCAGCACTATCTTTAATACAGGAATAGTCCAGGACTAACCTCGTAAATGAAACTGTACGTGCTGTAGCTCTTCAACAAAACAATATTGTGAGGTTGGAATAATCAATCCTACCTCCCTGCCCCAGGTACTTTACATTTTTAAACTGTTAATTTTTAGAGTATAGTTATCCTTTAAATATACATTACAAAAGTAACAGGTTTATATTTGATGTTTTAGAGTCTCTAGCACCTCACCCAGACAGACATCAGGGTTTTACCATCAAACGTGGCAGTGAATTAAAGATTATTGCTATTGTCTAATGTGCACAGTTCCTGTTCACTAGTAGGCAATTCATAGCAATTTGTGGCTTTATTGTCCACTAGGTAAGTGAGGCTAGGTAAGGCACTCTTATCTAGCCTCACCTCAGTTAAACCACCCGTACAGGAACACCAGTATCAGTGAAAACAAAGAAATTGAGGGTCTTGAGGTGGGTACACACATCAAAGATGTTTGAAAGATGACCGAATATGTCTTGTCATTTTTAAAAGATGAGGGTACACACAGTCCTGAGCATTCTCCCTATACATACCATAGGGAGAATGTTACAGATTGCATGCTTCCCATGACAGGAACGGCCTTGAGATCATTCGGAGAATGCGCTACACACAGTAACTATAATTGCCGGTACCATCAAATCCGACGGTATCTGCGCTTTATCGTTACTGTGTATACCCATTTTTACTCTAAATACAAAATAACGTGTTTGATGTGTGGTCACAAATAAACACGTTATTTTGTATTTAGAGTGCTACACTCGACCCTCGAAAGAAAACCTATGCTGATCGAGATTTCACTGCTGAAAGTTTCTATCAGTAATATTCTGTATATTATGAAGATTCATTATTATGTATTACTGTACTCTAGATGTTGAATGCAAATCTACTGAAGTAAAGTGCTTCTGTTACTGATCTTGTTCTACTGGCAGCAATAACCAACAATAATAAATACATGCATACAGAATAACCTCTCACCTTTTTTTCTTACTATATTCTTGATTTACAGCAGTTGATATTCATTTTTTTTTTCTTTTCCAGGCTATTTTATCCATGACTTTTTAGATATGCTTCAGAATCAAAAGCTGCATCAATCATGGGAGCTGCTGTTCCATCACACTGTGGTAAGAAACATTCTTAGGCTTTGCTGTACCATGTTAAAAGGGTATGTCCATCGTATTTTACAAGTTTCTTTTTTACTGAAGAACAGGAGGTAAATGCACAATCTCTTACCTCCCGTTCTTCAGTAAATCTTGTAGGAGAGCCTTGCCGGCAGATCGCTCCAGCGCCGGCTTCTCTGACAGCCTCTGACCCGTCCGGGTAAGTTTTACCTGCTTTCCTGCAAGATTTACTGAAGAACGGGAGGTAAGAGATAGTGCATTTACCTCCTGTTCTTCAATTAAACAGTAAAAAAGAAACTTGAATGTTTGAGAATTGTTGGAGGCTTCTGTATTTGTTTTTTTACAAAACCATTTCCAGCATAGTTTTCTGTACTAAATTACAGAAAAGGACATCTAGAGATCTAATAACCTAAAGCTCCATTTGGAGGTGCGGGGGCCAACGCACATCTGAGGGACAAATGTCCATTTTGTCCGAAGTCGGACAATGATGATTTGAACTGGTCTCCATCTGCAGCAACTAATCAGATGTCATCAGATGTTCTTTAACAGCAGTAGACCAGTAAAAAGACAACAGCTGATTGGTTGCTGCAGATAAAGGGCACGGGCAATATTTTGCACCTTGTATTAAATAAGCACACTGATGTATAGTATGATGTTTAGTATTCAAGTTTTTGATAAAGCAATTTTCCATTATATAATTCTATATTTTGAGGAAGAAGTTTTACAAAAAAATCACAAACTCTAAGCTTGTTTTCAGATGAAACCATGTCTTGTTTCCATGCATGTGTCCATAGAGAGCAGGTGTTGAACTTCTCCTTTATAAGGTTTCATAGGACTAGAAGAGCACATTAGCAGAATTGTGTATAAAAAATGAGCTTAGATTTTTTACTCTGGTAAGTGGAAGGGTAGCTACTGTATAACCACAGTGACCAAACTTTATGAAAGGTTTTAAGAGTATCTTGTAGGACTTTAATGGTAATCTTTCATTTATACAAATCTCGTTTTTGCTATCAATTACCCGGGTTAAAGTATACCTCTAAAGATCTCCATTGAGCGCCTATTAAGATTTTGGATGCACCTATTTGTATCCTTTAGTATTTTGTTTGTGGCATTCGTGTGCCAAGAGGGCTACTCCTTGGTGCAATGAATAGAGATTAACATGAATACATTTGGGAACGATGCCATGGGGGTAATCAGGGTGAGAGCTCTATTATCTGCAAATAAATGTAGTTTGTAGGTAGAGCCTGCAATTGTCACCCCCTGGATTGTGGATTCTTATCAGATAGCCTGACCAATAGGTTCCAAGGGCAGCCATGGCTTGTACCTCTTTGTATGTTTAATGGAGTGGTCTTTGTGATGGGTAGCCGTATGGCAGCTTGGGGATTGAATTAATAGTATTAGGAAGGATGGTGGGAAATTAAGTTGACTTGAAGGGTAGTGCGCAACAGTGCAACTAATTCCAATTAAGGCTATTGAAAGCATTTTCAATGTCTAACGAGATAACTTCCCCCCTGCAGTTTATGGGAATTCATGTAGGAAATGTTGCAAAAGTATCTAATACTATTAGATGCCTCCTGGGACGAAGTTTACCTGGTCTGGGTGTATTATTTTGGGAAGGAAGGCATTTATCGAAGTTGTTTATATTTTGGTCATAATACTGGGTCTGAAATAACCTATTTTTTTTCCGGTGGGAGGCCTGTTTAATAAGTTGGCCTCTAATGTATGAGCTTTATGAGCTGCTCAAGCCCAAAGGGGGAGAGGGGATCCAGGTGTCGTTAATATTTAAATATTCAGAGTTTCTCTGCGATTTGGGTAATCATCCTTCTGTTTGCTAAAAGAGGTTCAATAAGGCTGGGTACACATAGTAACATTTTCATCCTGGGCATATAGGTTAAGTATCACATAAGGTTTGTTGTTTAATAGGAAGTGGAGAAAGTATCTACCTTCCGTTCTTAAGTGATCTGTTGAATATTTATATCTAGAGAATTGTGGAACAGGAGGGAAACACCATTTTTCTTTGCTGGCCTGTTGCTGAGATAAAATGGTTATAGTGTTTATTAAGGAATCTAGGGGCTGACTTTGTAGTAAAGTGGATCTCCTGCCAAAAATATCATGCAGCTTTTTTTATATATATTTTCCAAAGGCAAGGCCTTGCTTTGACTCTGAGTTCATACCCCATTCGTTTTGTGATATGCAAATCAGCGTGTTTTTGGATTGGTTGACCATTAGGGAATTTGTGATGCAGTTATGAAGTTAATTAAAATGTATAATACAAAACATTTCATAAAAAAACAGCATTCTAGTAGTAATCCTATCATAAACATTGGGTGGGTAAGAGTTGTCTAACAGAATGCTGCTTCTGTTTGCCGAATTACTGCCTAATAAAAATCTTGTCAAACATAGTATTGTCTGTCTATAAGTATGCAGCTGAACAACTAAACTCCTCATAAACATTGCATAGAAGGAGTTATTAAACATAGCAGTATCTGTTGGCTAACGTAATTAAACTGATATAATAAAGCATGTGACCACAGACATGAACAAAAAACATTTAGATGTAAAAATAATGAACATTAAATTGTGAGGGTTTGCAAAATGGTAGAGTCTGGTCATAAGGTGGCCATACATCGTTCCACGATGGGATTTACCCATTATCATTCAAGTGTATGGGCTTTTCGGTCAGGAAAGATGGAAAATTTCCGTCGGTCGTTATCGGCTCCCTTTACTTTAGCAAAGGGAGCCGTTATGATCGTTTATGTGTATGACCATACGACTGACCGATCCCCGGTTGTTTACATGTGTGGACGTAGCAGGAGTAAGACTATAGAACGTAGCAGGAGTAAGACTATAAAAAATCTTGAAATTTAATATAGGAATGTTCTATTTATTAATATAAATTTCAAGATTTTTTATAGTCCTTCTCCTGATATGTTCTATTTTATTTTAAATACTATTGAGGGTTTGGTTGGTGATTCGTCCCCTTGTTTTTGGCTGTGTGTGGGACCCGCACAGTTGCAGCAGGTGTTCATATTATATTACCTTTTAATATCTGTAATTAGCCAGAGGAAAACCTGGAACAGGTTATGGGATTGGGAATCCACCCCACCATTCACTAGTGGATTCCCAGTAAAACCAGACCCGGTACAACCATTAGTTGTAACTAGCAGCCAGGAAACAAACCCAGCTATTTGCACAGAGCAAGCTTTCTGGTTTTACCTCACCATGTGTTGGTGAGAAACCTTAAGGGAATATATCGCCCATCCATAACTTTTCCCACAGGTATGTTACAGTATGTTTGTATAGTTTATTTATAAAGCGCCACTTGGGGATGCAGCTCTGTACAGTAACAAAATAAAAGCCATATAAGGAGAACAAATACATAGATAGTTCAGTACATAAATATAGAAATGATATAAATATTTGCCACAAAGCTTTGCCACAAGATGAAAGGAGGTATCTTCCCCCGTAAAGCTTACAGTCTAGTTAGGTGGGTAACATACAGATACAATGGAGTGGGTATAAGTGCCTGAGAGAGACGTATGCAGTGCAAATAAAACAATTGTATACTGTGCTGGTTACCAGATAGTTAGGATGTAAGGATAGATTTAAGGCTGCTAATTGAGGTTTCTTGATGTAGAGAGAGGGGAATAGAATTCCAGAGGATAGGAGAGAGGAAGCAGTACGACTGGGGAGTCTGTACAGGAGCTGGTTCTGTGATGAATGGAGGGTACAGGCAGGGACATATGGGGACACAGAGGAAATACAAGGAGGAGCAGCAGCACGAAGGGGTTCAAATGTTAGGCGAGAGATTTTGTATACAATGGCTGTATAATGAGGAGCCAGGTTGTTGTCCGATACAGAGGAGATTGGGGATCCTGTTTATTAGGGAGCGAAACAAAGGTTGGTTGTAGGTTGGCGCGATAGGATGAGAGCATGCATAACGGTGGTTGGAAGAGAAAGGAGCATATAAGGGCAATTGTGAACAGAAAATCCCCTACGAAGCAGTGTAAGCAGCGTAGCGTAACGTGTGATTGAACAACATGACTAATCCCTACAGTATAAAATTCTGTGGCATTGAAAAAGTGGTTAAGGGCATTAGAGGTGGAGATGTAAATAATTGTTTATTGCAGAAAGATTTATAATTTAAGCACCCTGATCCGTAAAGGTTTAAATGAAGAGATGCAATTCAATTGTTTCCTATAAATTGCCTAGGATAAATATGCTCTGAAATGTTTCTATTTCTCTTAAAGCAGGATGTTCTTGCATAAATATGTTTCCTAATGTTTTTTACTGCTGTATGTGTTTTTTTGAAGCTGTATGTGTTGAAACAGTACCTGCAGTGAATAATAAAATCTAATTACACTATGCATTATCACTAAGAATATAGTCAAATATAGAAATCATAGGTTGAAGCTAATCTATTTTAGCCAGTAGCAGAGGAACAGTGATAATAATGTGATTGTATTAAATAAATAGAGAATCCTTAGAGAACGCCTTTATGTTAATAATAATAATGAATTATATACAGTGTGCAAGGGGTTAATGCTGAATGGGCAGGAACTAAGTATAGGTTTCCAGCTATAAATATGGAGTCCGTAAGGATATTACCCACGCCCTGAAGAAGTCAGGTGGTGACGAAACATACGTCGGAGAGGCAATTATGGAGTCCATGGGTGCGTGAGTCACAGGCAACGCTGTGGGAACCGAAGTGGAATAGACTTTGGCACTTGATACGACAGACGGCAACTCTTTGATGTGTTTTGGGATTCCATTTGTATAACAGCGGCTGGATCGGTAATGTATACCGGAGGGAGATTGTGAACTGTGACTGTACTATGCATGGGATGTTCGAACTTAGTCCCCTTGTGCCCGTCTACACTGTCCAGAGTATAGGGTTATTTTGTGTGTAAAAGACAGACATCATCAGTACACTTACTTGGCTTTCCCACACATCACTGCATTAACTTATTTGGAGCTGACTGTCTTTGATATTGACCTAAAACTTCAGCACACTGGTTCTTTGATTTTATGATATCCATATTTATTACTTGTATATATTGCACTTTAGCATTTTGTATTTATCATTAGGAATTGGTGAATATTGCTTAATGGTTGAAGGCTACTAGTGTGTTATATATTTATTCAATTACCCGTTTACGAGATTCTGTTTGTGAAGGCCTTTCCCTTCACAAACACCGGCTGGCCGGTAGTTATCTAAACAAGAGTTAAACATGGGCATGGGCTTTTTTGTATGAGTTAAACATGGGCATGTCCACCCCAAAATGAAACTTTTAATAATGCCCAGACCTAAACGTTAGATTAGTTCTTTTAAAATCAAGTCTGAATCATACTTGCATGCCTTTACTTCCACGGCATGCTCCTCGCTACTCCCTGTTGGCAGGAAGTTGCAAATGGAGTGGCAGCCAATCACAGATGCGGCTGCTGGGAATGGAGATGCCGTGAGAACGAAAGCCTGTTAGTATGATTTGGATTGATTTAAAAAAAAAAAAAAAATGCAGCATTTGGGTCTGGGCAGGGGGGAGCTAAATTATACTAAAAGGATTAAACGTTGGATAGGGCTATCAATCGCAGAGGATGCCAGTAGTAGGTTTAATAATAGTTTTAGGGGTGGACATGATTACAAGCACATGATTACAGTGCTTCAGTAATACAGAGGGCATTGGGTCAAGAGGACAGGTCATGAGCAGTCATGATAGATGCAGGTGAGAGACTTCTGAATGTATCACAGAAGCAAAAGATCCAAGAATAGCAGAGGGAGGCAAGGGTAACATAATCTGAAAGTCATTCCTCGGACCAGAGATCTGCATACAGATGGACTCCACTTTATGTTGGAAGTAATGTGCAAAGTCCTGGGGAGAGTGCAGAGAAAGGAGAGGGGCGCAGAAGGTAGTTGAAGATGGAGAACAGGCATTGTGGGTTAGATTTGTTTGGTAATAGTTCTGTTTTGCCAGCAGGAACCCAGAGCCGAAACACTGCAGCATGAACTTGTAATAGAGAAAGTCAGCCTTGTACGGGACGGGACTTTCTCCACGTACGCTTGACAGCATGCGTGCACCTGCATATAAAACGGGAAGGGGATTTGAGCCACGGACAAGGATTAGAGGTTCCTTGTCTGAGGTAATGCAAAGGGGCAAAAGAGCCTATTGTGTTAGTCAGGATAGAATTACAGGAATTAACAAGCGAGTCAGGGTCATTGACTATCAAAAGGGAAGAGAGACTATAGGACAGGGATGAGGCGAGTGCCGGGAGATCTATGGATTTAGTATTACGAACAGACACACAAGAGGGAAGGACAGGAGGAAAAAAAGGGTTGAGCATGTGATAAGATGGTGACCAGAAAGCGGGAAGGGGTTAGATTTAAATGACAAGACAGAGAGGTTTTTAGTGAACACTAGGTCCAGGAAGTGGCAATCCTTGTGAGTACTAGTGTTAGTCCATTGCTGAAGATCAAACAAGGAGGTTTAAGTGTAGGAAGCGATAGGGAGGAGTTGTCAATGTGATGGTTAAAGTCCCCCAGAAAAAGAACAGGACAGTCAGCAGAGAGGAAGAAAGTAAGCCAAGTTTCAAAGTCAGCGAGGAATTTGGGCGGAGATGCTGTAGACGGTGGTCTGTACACCTCAGCTACTCATAGCGACAAGGGGTGCGAAAGCTGAATTGAATGAGCCTCAAAAGTTGTTATTGAAAGGTCAGAAAATATGAAAAGTTATGGTTTTCAAATGGTTGGAATCCTTCCTTGGTCCAGTGTCTTTTCTTTGCAGGAGAAGTCTTGGGTCTGGCTTCCATCCATAAATGCTCCATTTTTGGGGGGGGAATAAACAGGCCGGCTAGTGATAGGGCTCCACAAATGCAATGCTGCACAATCGTTTGCGCTTCAGTGCACGATCCCTATTAGAGCACATGAAATACACACCAAAAATAGTGAATGTATGTACTTCGAAAATGGCTTGGAGCGGAGTGCATGGAGTTGGGTACACTCCCATGGGGTTTGATAGGTCAGCGCGATCAGATCCCTCATCAGCTAGGCCCAGGTCTCAGAATAGTCGGAGGCCAGAGTTGGCAGCAGGTGAAAATCCTTCATTTTAAGGATTAAAATTTAACTAAAATTTAATAACAATTTTCTCTTTTCTGTTGATTTCTGTATTCTGTAGGATCCTTTATACTTTCTTTCTGAGAACATACAGTCATTTTCACTAAAGAATCCTTATGAATCAAATGATTAAGTCAATGAGAGGCATGTGATTGATAGAAAGGCAATCCGTAGGACTGTGCTTTCTTTATTTGCCTGCAATGTAATAGAAGACTTTCAATGTATCTGCTAATACATACTGTTTCATCTTGCCGTATTATCACTATGGTAACAGTGATTAAGTACATACCAGTAACACATAGCGAGAAACATATTGTCACGGCTATTATGGAGAGCCACAATTTAATCTTCCTCTCCTAAACACACACTAATTTGCAGCAATATAAAAATGTTTATCATGTTTTTAAGACTGAAATTGTGACAGCTGTGCATTTTGCAAAATATAAGAATGCAGCCACCAACGCAAGTGATCCAATAGCGCAATTGCTGCAGTTTTGTATGAGAATTTTAACACTAGCTGTTTCTCCAGCTATGCATGCAGTCCTTGAGACAGATAAGGGATTTGAGAGTTTGAATTGCGATATTAAATCCCATTGTGGCTTTGAGGGACAGCAATCTCATAAATAGCCCCGTGTGTTACTGCTTGTTATAGTAAGGCTAATACTGTAACATTGTTGAAACATAATTCTATTCATGGGGAGTTCTGCTTGAAGGGTTATGCTTTATGACAAGGTTTTCTCCTGTACTGAGCATGTGCCAACCGCATATTAGAAGGAGGAACTAGTATTTGTGACTGCAGATTCACAACCTCCCACTCCCTAAAGATTTCTTCATATATTGGGCTGTGCAGCATATAGAGAGGTGGTTGATGGCTCATTTTAAAGGCAGTTTGGAGGCCACAATTCCCTTTTTAAAGGTTCTCTCTGTCACCCTTTTTAATATCTTTAGACAAAATCTTTACTTTCTGGTAAAATCATGTGTTTAATTTACTAATCCGCTCTGACCAACCATGGAAATATTGGTCGGTTTGGCTGAAAAATCTTATGTGTACCCAGCATAATGCTGCCCATACACTATAACTTTTACTTCCCACTGTGTTCTCCCAACATTTTTGTGAATTCACAAGAACCACCATGCCCTATTTTTTTTGAGATCGCAAAATGAGATGGAAAAGCTGGATGGTTTGCAGTTTTAGTTTGTCTGGATGTTTAATAGAATGTTTATTAAAGTGTGCACACAAAAATCTGAGCATAGGAACTGAGGTATGAAGGGGACTGAATTCTGTTATGTCAGCCCATACAGCCTGTAAACTATTAAAGCAAACCATGAGTAAGATGTATGTTTCATTCAGACCACGCTTTATGAATGACACTGATAATGGCTGGGATTGGTGCTGCAGTTAGTAAAGTCTGTGAGTTTATGTTTGTCCGTCCTCAACAAGGGCTCCAGTTCTAAAATGCTTTAGAACTTGAATGAAAACAGAAAACCCAGTCATCAGTATTTTAGATGCTTTATAAACAGGCCCCACCTATTTACATATCATTCTCTTTGTATGTGTCATATGTTATAACCGAACCACACCTAGATATGAGAGAAATAACACAAACAATGTGTCTTTGTAATCACTAATATGTGTCTTTGCTACTAGTTTAACAGCAAGAACACTTCTTTTTCTGTTTAACTGGTGGTAAATTGATAGGAATTGCTCTCCTGAGAGTATTTGCAATTTATTTTCATTGTTTATTTTACATTGTTTTGAAGATATTAACATTTTTGTGTGTGATTATTAAGATCCAGTCTAAACGTCCATTTTTGTGTAGTAATAAGTCAGAAACAATCAGTTGTGTTGGTAATTTACAGCCAATCACCATCCAATCTGACCAGATTTTCAGGCTGGGTAGTTGATCAGCCCATAAGCACCAGTCCTTATACTTTACCAGTCCTTACACTTTACATTGTTGGAATGCAAAAATAGAAATAGTATAGAACGCCCCCTTTATTGTTAAAGTGTGCATTGCAGAAACAAGCATTCCAGAGGCGAACGCACGGCCCAACTAAAGTATAGGGAGCTGGCCGTAGCTGAAGCAAATGTGGCAGTTACGAACTTTCTCCCTACACTTTATATAAGGAGAACACTCAGGACTGTGTGTAGCCTCATCTTTGAAAAATGATAGAATCTTTAAGATTCTGGTTATCCTCTTTTAAAGATTTTTACAGTGTGTTCTCCGCTTTAACAATGCACCAACTTATTTCTGACCTTTTAGATAAACAAATTCTCAGTTTACTAAACCTATAATCTCAACAAGCTATCTTAGGCCTAGGTCCCACTGCACTGCAAGCAAAATGCATTACACACAGGACTTCACAGCATTGCCAAGTACTGTGGGTATACACAGTATCAATCTTTCAAAGATCAGACAGAATCTTCTAGATGCTAGAGAAGTACACACAGTTACAAGCGTTCTTCCTATAAAAAGTATACTCCCAACAACAGCTGACTCCCTATACTTTTGTACAGGGGACTGACGAAGGGAAATTATTTCGATGCCGACGCTGAACGTTCGTCTGCATCGGAATAGTTCATTTCAGCCACAAACCTAATGGGTACACACATTAGCAATATAAAGGGCCAATCCCGTCGGTACCAAAGGTGTGTACCCATTAGGGTTTTTTTTGTCTTCCTCTGGATGAAAAATTATGGAGGGTTAAAGAGTGGGTATGAAGGCTGGACTAGATGGATTTATGTAGTTATTCAACCTACTATGTTACTAACTTAAACACTGGCAATTTTTTGCTAGGTAAATAAAAATTACCAGCACATTTTTCTCTTTGTAAAGCTACATACAGACAGTCCACAAACTAGCCAATTTTCGTCCGTAACAATTGTTCAGTGGCTAGTTTGTGTCCTGGATTTGCTACTGTGATTTCTCATCTGTATGTATCTTAAAGCTGGGTACACACGAAACGATCCTTGGTCCTGGCTTATCGTTCTGCACTTCTGACTGGTCATCCAGGATGTACCCACATTAAGATTATAGAATGAGTGCAGAATAACCAAGAATTCAGAACATGACAGAGAAGTTTACACAACAGACCTAGGACTTTTGAAACTTCCAACATCAAAGGCTTTATAACCTGACAAGATCTTAAACCATGATTCTTTTAAGGATAGAGAATGTCACAACATACCATACTTGGAAAAAACAATACCTCCCTTTGCAACCTCTTCAAAGCCAGTAAAGCAACTATCTCCAAATTGAAAGTAAAATGTCATAACATTTAAAGGAGAACTAAACTAATTTTCATCCTAATGTATAATAGTAATTATTTCATGACTGTACTATTTGCCTGATTTAGAGTGACCAACCATTCATTGAAAGGGTAAAACATAAACAAAGCAATGTAATATGAGAATACACTCATGAGAAAACAAAGGCCTCTAATATGGACAAAACAAAGCACAAGGGAGCTAAAAAGGGGACAATCGGTAAGTATCCCTTTATCAACCAGAACTACAGTATATTTGACTACAGTACATGTCCAAGAAAAAAAATTTTAGTTAAAAAAAATTAAAATTCTTGTGCTTATAGAACCCCCCCCCCCCAAACCTAGACCACACATGGTCTAAACACTAAATATACTTAACAGCCCATGTTTCCACGGCTGCATTCTGCTTGTCTTTCAAGCCTTTCCTGTGCACGGAAGCAAGCAGAAAATGCATGCATGTTTGAAAGCAACAGGAAATATACCAAAGGTCAGGGAGGAATTAAAGATGTGACCAAGCATAGTGAGAAGGACTTATAGTGCAGTGCTTAAGTAAGGAGGCAGTGGTATAATGACAGCGGAGGGGCCCGGGGTATAAAGGTTCATACACACGTATGCACAACCCGCAATTCACAATGTATATGAGCGCCCGTTTCGGCCGTGTATGGGCACTTTGTCGGCTGAAATGGATGTTTGGTCGGGGTTGTTGTTGATCGGGCCAGCAGATCGGGCAACAAGCCCATACCAAATGTTCATGGGTTGGCTTCTGTGATCACACATGTGTATGACCCTTAAGAGGGAACGCCGATCAGCTGTTTTTAAACATGCTTACACATGTACAATCAGTTGTTTAAAAATACAACCAGTACACCAGTGTTTTAAAAAGCTGATCACGCATACTACATACCTGCGATCAGCTGCCCTTTCAGTTTCACTGCTGGAAGGAGGGCCATGCAATCAAAGGTACACATTGTAAGTTGCAAGGACAAAAGTAGGTCGGATACTTCAGAATGGATGTCAGGGGTGACAGATTCCAGACCTGTAGGTGGTGGGGCAGGCAGAAGGAAGTGTAATTTGTCCTAGGGTGAAGGGATTTGCATGCTGATATCTTCTACTAGTTCTAATTAGTCAGCAAAATCATGAGCGTTAATGGAAGTAAGTAATGTCGTTAAGCAAAAGTGTGTTAAATAGACGAGACACTGAATTGAGTCAAGGACGAGGGTTAGTGGAGTGGCAATTGTGAGTTTGTTGGGTTGCAAAGGGGTCAATAGTAGTCGATAAGATTAAGAGTAATACGAATATATTAGCCAGTTAGGGTTAGAATCAGACATGAGGGCAGCGAGGCTAGAGTTAAGAAAAGAGGATAGAGCTGGAAGGTCAATTGCTCTGTGTGTTGCGAACAGACACTAGAAGGAGTATGCAAGGAAAGGGGAGAGTAGGTGGTGGAAAAGGTAAGTAGATTGTGATCTGAGGGCAGGAAGGAAATGCTGGCAAAATGAGAGACAAAAAGATTTATAGTAAGGACAAAGTCCAGAAAGGGACCATCTTTATGGGTGCTAGTGTTGGTTCACTGCTGCGGGTAGAGGGAGGAAGTAAGATGAAAATAACAAGAGGTCCAGGATAGCGTAGTGTTATCCATAAAACCATTGAAGTCGCCTAAAATTCTAGCAGTATTGAGTGTATTCTCATATTACATTGCGGAGCATAGCATGCAGGTAACAATCTTTTACACTAGCTAAAATTTGCTTTTAGTTCTACGCTAACTCATAACAAGATCTCAAAAGTGTTTTCTACCCAATCTTATTTATACTTAGAGGTGAAGACCTTGGGTACATTTGAAGGGATGAGGGCTGACCTAGTACTTCTATTTCTTTACTTCCTCTTTTAAAGGCGATTTCTGCCGAAAGTGAGCAATAAGGCATACAGGAATTTCAGTTGTTAGGGATTATAATATACAACACAACATGTTGAATGTTGATAGAAGAGTTTATTTAATGCATATGCATATAAAAACATGCTGAATACTCGACAGGCTAGTGAGTAACAAAGAATAGCTCACACAGGCCCCTTTCTTATACTTAAAGCTACTGATCCCACATCACATGCCAAAAAAATATGGTGGAGTCCCCCTTTTGTTCAGAATTCACGGTACCTTACATCCAATCTTTTACCTTATATAACACTAATGCTGTTATGAGGAAAACCACAGCTTTTCTGCTAAACCCTATAATATTGATAAAACTGTAGAAGACTGTCTGTTATCATAAGCAGAACTCCCAAATTCTCAATTTGCTGAACCGGGGGCGGAGTCTACCGATGATGCAAATGGCTCCGCCCCTAGACTGCCCAGCCATGCCTCCAGGAAACACCCAGCCATACCCCTTGCTGGCACAAGCACATCCTGGAACGCCCAAGCCCAGCCCATTAGCGGGACTTAACAGGAAACAGTGATGGCTAGGGAAGTATGCACAAGTACCCATGTCATAAGTGTCCTTTTTTTTTTTTTTTTTTACTATTTACTGGTGAGTAAAAAAACCACAATAGAGACCTGGTTACTTGGTCAGGTCCAAATCCAAACCTTATTTATCAGGGCTACAGATCTGCTGTGTACTGTAGGAAGGGGACAAAATACTGTATATTTATAAATAATATTCTCGGTATATTACTTCTGGTTTATCTTGATGATCCTCCATTTTGCAAACTGCCATTATAAAAGCTGCAGTTTTAACTTGTTTATACAACTAGAGTGATATCTACATGAGCAGCTCATACAGGGTTTTATTTATTTTTCCTCACACAAATGAAGCAATACATATATCATCAAATCCAGCCACCCAACTTGTACATGATGAACTTGTCAGATTATTTTTGCAAAGAGAAATTCAGACCTAGTGTGGTACTCAGGTGATATTTATATTACTGCTTATAAGGGTGTTCCTGACAGTTGGTGCACCATGCAACAATATTGATTTATCCTTACTTTGCACTATATTTGTGTCATTTCAATGAAATTCTGGTAAATAAGAGGAGGTATGTACAGTAGATAAACTGGTTCCTAAGTTGCTTTAATGCATATTTATTAAAATACTCCGATCTATCCTTATGGAATGCATCTAAGATTTTGCAGATTTTGGAGTCTAATTTCAGACCTTTGAATGTATAGGTGTAGGAGTGTGTCACACCTGAAATTCAAAACACAATATAAATAACCTTTTCACCTGCTGTGCACATATTAAGTGGTAAGAGGTCTGCAGGGCAATTTACCCAGTGTCGCTTGGCAATTATGTGGCATTAAAGTCGTGCTAACCGGTTCGCTACTGGTTGGTGCAACTTTAACACCATATTTGTGCCAGATACATAAAAGACACCCGCGCATCTGGCACTCGCGATTCAATATTACGTTTGTGCTACTTTTAGTGCAAGATTTTAATGCCGGCTAATGCCGGATTTACCTAATTGTACAAATGTGATATTGAATCACGTTCGGGAGATTTACCCAGAGCAATAGTGGCTCTGGGTAAATCGCCCTGCAAGTGTATTGCTATAGTTTATTGCAAGGGTGGGCAATTAAATTTCTCAGGGGGCTTAAACTTATGTGAAGGGCCGGGCCAAAAGTTTTCATTACAGAGATTACAAAACTGGATTTTATAAACAGATAAAATTAATATCTCTGGTTCATTGGATGTTTTTTTTTATTTGCTACAATTTTTAACAGAAAGAAAGTGTGTAATATTTTAGATCCATTCCGTAAAATTCAGTTATAATTTATTTGGGCCTAGATATTGAGGGGCCAGTCAGGGGCAGCCAAAGGTCCGCATGTGACCTCCGGGCCTTACTTTGCCCAGGTCTTGTTTACTGTGTATATGTATTGTACTCATGCGCCCTCTTGTGAAAATATCACGGAATAAACCTTTTATAATGAAATATATGTACAATTCTTTTTCATATTTGACTTTTTGTCTAAAAATCAGTAAGTCAAATATGAAATCCTGGGTGATATTTTCTCTGATAAACCAAATTATCTATTTAATTGCTCCCCTCTCCTCTGCTGTACCCAAGGTGATGACGTAAAACATTCTCCTGGGAATACAGCAGTTCGGGCTACAACTTTACTCTTAACAAGCTGACCATCTGCCCTGGTTCTGATTTGTCTTCACTAGGCAGGTGGGCCAGCCAATAGGAAGACAAGCCATGCAAGAAGTACATCTTACATACACCATAGTCAGTACATTGGAAGGTAATTTTCCTAACGATAGGCTATATTCCCAGGGGTAAGGACTCAAGCTGGCTAAACACGGCATTGATATTTCGACTTATTCAGTGAATTTGATTGAACCGCCTTAAATATCGTTCACTGTTTTGTGGGGTTTTTTTTGTTTGTTTGGGGTTTTTTTGTGATTCTATGGACTATTTGACGAAGATCAGGCCATTGACCCATTTCTCACTGAAATCTATGAAAGATTTCCAGTGCAAGGTAGGATAAATTGATGGTAGTGTTAGTCTGTAGTAACAAATCAGATGTTGTCAGTAACCTAGTAAAAACTTCTAATTGGTTGGTGCAAATTAATAGCATATACCCTGCTCCAGAAACACTGTGGCACACACCTACACAGAAAAACACTACAACATACACATCGCCTGCTCCAGAAACACTGTGGCACACACCTACACAGTAAAACACCACTACATACACATACCCTGCTCCACACACACTGTGGCACACACCTACAAACAAAAACACCACTACATACACAGACCTACCCCAGACACACTGTGGCACAAACCTTCACACATATACACCTCTACATACACACACCTACTCGAGACACACTGTGGCACATACCTTCACACATATACACTGCTACATACCCTGCTCCAGACACTCTGTGGTACTCACCTACACACATATGCACTGCTTTATACACATACCCTGCTCCAGACACTGTGGCATACACCCATACACATAAATACTGATATGTACACATACCCTGCTCCAGGCACACTGTGGGAGACACCTAGACACATATACACTGCTACATACACATATCCTGCTCCAGACACACTGTTGTACAAAAAATATAGATTATAGGGCACAAGTACTTCTCATTGTCTAACCCTGTCGGTAAGAGGTGCAAAAAATCTGCAGCATTAACAAATTATACCAAAAAGAAGGAAACCTTCACAGATATAGCCGGTCACACCAGTCTTGATACAAACTGCTTTATTCAAGTAACGTTTCGGAACCGAACTGGTTCTTTCCTCAGACAAACGTGTATGAAGAAACATATAAGCAAACAAACAATCAAACAATGTAAGATGGCCATCTAGTGGTCAAGGAAAAGGTCAAGGTGACCAAAAGTGATACAGTGCTATAAATATAAAGTGATAAGTGCTCTATTAAAAATATTTAAATCTACATATTGAATAAAAACATTCAAGTTCCACATTAAAGAGTTCATTCAATATAATAAAGTGTAACAAATATTTGACTCACTGATAATAAAACACATATAAAAAAAGTATCTAGAGAATAAAATGAATAATATTAGAACAAAGGTACACAACCCCAATATGAAAGAAATCATCTTTTTGAAAGAAAGCAGGTAAGGCCAAGATTTGTATTTAAGCCTTTAGGTTGTAAGGCATTCAATCTGTAAATCCACATGGCCTCTCTGTGCAATAAAGTGTTGTTCCTATCGCCCCCTCTATTATCAATAGGTATGTGATCAATGATCATGCCTCTCAACTCCGATACCTGGTGTTTCATGTAACAAGAGTGTGCTGCCATGGGTGGCATATCTGCCCTAGGGGTGCCATAACCTTATTTTGCCAGTGTGGTTTTGATATCGCTTTTGTGGCGCTGTAGCCTTCGTTTAAATGGACCCATGGTTTTTCCTATGTAAATAAGCGCACATGGACACTTCAGTAAATAAACACAATATTCTGTGTTACAATTAACGTATCCATTAATGGCATACTTTTTACCAGTGTATGGGTGTGTGAAATAATTGCCAATGATCAAAGAAATACAGATGTTACAATTGAAACATTTGTAACAACCTGTTCTATGTGAAAAGACAAATGTTTTTTGTTTATATTTTTGTACAGGGTCAGCCTGAATGAGAGAACTATAAAGGGATTGTCCTTTTTTATAGACTACCAAAGGTTTTCCTCTAGTTATTTCACCCAGGGAATTATCATCACTAATGATAGGCCAGTATTTATGCAAATTCTGCTTGATTTTGTTAGAACCGGTAGTATAACTCTGGATAAAGGGTACACCCCTCTCCCGAGTAATCTTAGGGGACATATTTTCCACATCTTTTTTTTTTTTTTTCCCTTTCCAACATTTGGGATTGATGTCGCCTTACCTTAAATTTGTTCATCATTTGATCAAGCTGATACGCCCTGTCTCTTTGATCCGAACAGATTCTGTTTACACAGGCAAACTGTGATTTAGGCAATCCCTGTAGTGTGTGTTTAGGATGGAAGCTTTTTCCATGTAAAAGAGAGTTCCGATCCGTTGGTTTTGTGAAAAGAGAGGTACGGATTCCATCTTGATTCACATTAATTTGTACATCCAGATATTGTGCTTGTACCTGGGAAAAAACAGCATTAAACACAATAAGATTGTCAAGGGAATTGCAGACGTTAATAAAGTCCTTGGCCTGATCTAAACTGCCCTGCCATACAACAAATAGATCATCTATATAACGCCAGAACTTAATACAACAATTTTTAAAAAGATCATTAGTATAGATGTGCATTCTTCCAATAGCCCAATATACAAGTTTGCATATGAATGTGCTGCGGGCTGTATGCTGCAAGAAGTTATTTTCAAACTTAAAATAGTTGTTATACAAAATAAAATGCATACATTCAACCAAAAATTTACTTGGGGTGAATTGCATTCTCTGGAGATCAAAAAGTGTTCAATGGCATGAAGGCCCTTAGAGTGGTCAATATTAGTGTAAAGCGATGAAATATCTGCCGTGATAATAATCCAGTTGTCTTGCCATTGTCCAATTGTGTGTACTTTGTGAAGAAAATCAGAGGTATCTTTTATATATAATGGTAAATCCTGGACCAGTGGTTTTAAAAAGTAGTCCACATACTGTGATAATGTGTAAGTGATAGTCAGTCACTGCAACAATGGGTCTGAAAGGTGGATTATGTATATCTTTATGAATTTTTGGCAAACCGTATAATACAGGTTTGCGGGGGTACTCATTTATAATGAAATTTAGTATATTTTCATCAATCCAATTAGCTGTAAGTGCTCTATCCATCATTGTTTTTAATTCTGTCACAATTTTGGATGTCGGATCTTTATCCAACCTTAAATAGGCACCAGATGAGGTCAGATGGTCTTTCATACTTTTACTGTAGAAGGAATAGTCCATCACCACTGGACCCACCTTTACCGGCCAGTTTTATAATAATCGAGGTGTCCTCTTGTAAGGATTTTAAAGCCATTTTTTTAGTGTGTGAAAGGTTTAGATAGATTTTTTTTTATTAGCTGTATCATTACAATTTAGTCTCATTAGTTGTATGAATTGATCAATACCCCGGTACACCCCTTGTGGAACATAATTACTTTTACATCTAAAGGGAGGTGCAGTAATGTTGGGCAACAATTTAAAATGTTCCTTCAGTTTGAGGGACCTTTCCAGTTTGAATAAGTCAAAGTCAAAAGGATTAAAGCGTTTTGTGGGTTGAAAAGATAAGCCTTTGTTAGGTAGTGAAATCTCACTCACCGTTAACTCGCGGCTTGATAAATTGAAAGTTAGATTTTCCGTTGTGCAGGTAGGTTTGTGCAGATTTCAACAGTCTATAATGCAGATTAAAAATCCTTTAATATACAGGGACTTGTATAATAAAATAAAATTTTAAAACCTCCTGCCTTATCTCTGAGGTAATACAATACATTTACTGTATATACATATACAATGGCAGATGCTAGTGAGCTATTACAGTATGAGGCAACAGTGTGCATAACCCCCCCCCCCCACTAAAGCGTATCTACCAGTCCGTAGTCAAGCCAGTGCAGTCAGGCAGAATACATCTGGAGAGATGGCAGGACCTAAAAGAACACAGTAATGGGACGCGTTTCGCTCTATAACCACATGTTTAGAACTTTTTCAACCATGCTACTGTGCTAACCGTTCCAGCCATTTTTACAGACACGTGGAGTCAGGAAGTTCCTGTTGCGGGAGTGACGTCACTACACGTCGACGCCCGCCCATTAGCGGCGTGACGCCAGGACTGGTAGATATGCTAAAGTGAGGGAGTTATGCACACTGTTGCCAGACACACTGTTACACACACATGCACACAAAAATACAGTTACATACACATTCCCTGCTCCAGACACACTGTGGCACACACCTACACACTATATAAATAGCTACCCCCAAATAAAAAATTCAAGTAGAATACCATATAATTAAAGATGAAAGTACAGTTTTATTCATAGACTTTCCACCCTTTAATACACCGACTATAAACACACCCACAATGGCTGACCAGCCTAAAAATCTTATACTTACACATTCACTATAGTACATTAAAAGATTTATGAAACCATAAAAAAAAATCTTATATGTAAAAACCCTGTATACACTAATTAAAATGTAGTTGATTCTACAGTCTCTAGTCCTCCAGAAACATGTGCTAGTCAAAACATTGTTATCAATCTCATCCCTTCCCACAGAAGAGTTTCAAACAAGTATCTTTCCCTAGTAGATTGTACTGAATTGTATCAGATCCTGTGTATACACATTGGCAACTTCCAGTCTGGAAATAAGTTACAATATGTAATCAACTTTCAAATACATCCCAGCTTCGGGTAGAGAATTCCCCCGGGTGTGCGATATGCTTGTGGGACCTCTAGCTTTGAATTATGTCGCCTCCAGCAGAAGTTGTCTTTATTTTCCCACCTCGTGGCAACTAACCCCAGGGAACTTTACTTCAGCACTTTGCCGTGTCTCCTGGTTCGGGGCATCCAAGGCCACTTAGCACACACCTACACACAAAAATACCGCTACATACACATACCCTGCTCCAGACACACTGGCACACACCTACACACATATACACTGCTACATGCACATACCATGCTCCAGACACACTGTAGCATACACATATACACCGCTACATAAACACACATATACTGCAACACACATACACTACTATACATTCACACACTGCTACAAACACATGCATATACCAGTTTAATATCATTAAACTCTTTCCTTTATTTCTTATTCCCATTATACCTAAGGTCCCCCTTCTCCCCTATATATATATATATATATATATATATATATATATATATATATATATATATATATATATATATGTATTACAGTACTGAGCTGTTCATCCACCATCACTTTATTACATAGCTTCTTATCTCCCCCCACCCAAACTCTATCCCCCATATCTGTAATGTGCTTCTGCTCCCCTGCTACAATGTGCCCATTTTCTTTATATCTCCTGTCACTGTCAGCATCAGTCTCCCCATCCAACCTACCTACACACAGTGATTTATAGGGAGTAGGAGTTTGAATATCCCATGGTCTTGTACCCTTGTGATCTAAAGGGGAGACAGTTACACAGGAAGAGACTGGGAGACCCTGTGCTGCTGCTGGTCCGGAATCTAAAACTCTGCTGCTCTTTTGTGGATCAGCTCTTTCCACAGTTGCTACATAGTTAAGGTGGCCCTACACTCTTAATGCTTGTGAAGGTTCTCATTCATCCAGGTCATGGTATATCTGTTGTATTCAATTAGATCAACTGGACTTGAAGTTTAGTTCTTGAAGACGTTTCGCTAGTCATCCAACTGGCTTTCTCAATTCAGAATGACTTGTACAAGAATCTGTGGCAATTATGTACCCTGGAAAATCCCAATTAGCATATCACAGCCAAGTGTTAAGGGCGTGATTGGATAGTGATGGATAGTGGCTAAGAGGTGTTATAGGAACGCCCAGGGTAAGGTGTCAAAACAGCATTGTACATGGCAGACAGTTCTTGTCGAACCCCCCCACCTCTATTTATGCTTGGTTTCTTTATTTTAACATAAATGGCCTCCTTGACACCTCTCTTGAACCAGTCACGTTCCTTTGCCAATATGTTAACATTACAGTCTTCAAAGGTATGTCCTTTATCCTTAAGATGCAGGTACACAGCTGAGTCCTGACCCGAGGAATTGGCTCTTCTGTGCTGGGCCATACGTTGATGCAGTTGCTGTTTGATATACACTCTTAATGATAATGGGTAAATCCCGTTGGGGATTGTTGTCAGTGTTTAGGGGCTCTTCTCGACCGATTGTCGTGCCGCCGAACAACCGGCATTACGGCCGGTCGGGAATGCTGTAAAATTTTCTTTCAGTCGGTATCAGCTCCCTTTACTTTAAATAAAGGTAGCCGATCCGATCGTACTGTGTATGGCCGCATGGTCGGGTCCGTGTGTGCGGTCCACACAGCATGTGTGCCGATAGATACCAATTTGATCTGTCCACAAACATGCTGTGGAAATCGCATGTGTATGGCCACCTTTACAGTTCAATCATGAGAGTGCCAATCTGCATATTGGCATGAAAAAGTTTACAATTAAAAAGGGTAGTGGAGAAGGGGCCCATCAGTAGTGGGATCTCAATGGGCCCCCTTGGCTGGGGACCCCATGGCATCTGCTATGATTGTATCTCGATAAAGCAATATCAATGTATCCCTCTTGCGTTCCTCTTTCATATACAATGTGTGTAATCCAGTAGAAATTAACAAATTAATGTGATTTGAGTCAGGCTATTGTTTGTTTTGTTTAGCTCAACATTCAATCAATATTTCCAGAACCGCTTTCCAGTTGTTCTTTGCAAAAGACATTCGATCAAAAAATTAATGGGCCAGGCAGGATCTCGAGATCGCACGTTGGTTGCGAAGTAGAATGGTTCCGGAAATATTGATTGAATGTTGTTGATCAGTCAGCGGGTAAGTACTAATGTATGGGCACTTAATGCTTTACGGGTAAATCTCCTAGAAGGGATTTATTAGTGGGGCTGTGTGGCTCTGGGTGAATATTAATGCCTATGAATGCCTGGGTGCAAATGGTCGGAATATAAATACCAAATCAAACAGTCAAATGCACTGCTAGGTCTTGTAAAGTCTCAAACACGTGTTTGAGACTTTGAAACATTGTGATTGAGACTTTACAAGACCTAGGAGTGCATTTGACTGACATACTTTATAAACAAAGGGGTTTTAGTATACATTACTGTGATCACATGAATGAAAAGCCTTCCAACCACTTAACCCCAGTCTGGAAGGTCCTAACTTCTAACCTTTTTTACTTCAACTACGATTAGCAAACTTTTGCATTTCTCATACTTGCACACTGGATCAATATAACAGGCTTTCTCACTTCCCCCCAGCCCTTTGGCTTTTTAAAACGAGGGAAGAGGCCATCCACCCAGTGCTTTATATTAAAGGCATAGGGCCTCCCATAAAAGGGGCGTGTTGGGGGTGCTATAACCATACATAACCTATATATATATATATAGCCCAGTGAAATGCAATGTGTGTGTTTTCTTTTGTTTAGAATAAAATCCTGTTTTTTCCTAATTTTTAGTAAACAGACTTCTAAATCTCCTGAAACCCTTTACAGTGATCCAGAAGTTCAGACACAAAAACGTATTTTCTCAGTCACAAATGGCAGCAATCACTAAATGGGTTAACTCCTCCCCCGACTGCTTGGACAGGAAATCTTTAAAAAGTCCTCCGTTACCCATGAGCACTTGTCTTTTTTCCTGTCCACTGCAAGCTTACCTGGCACTGTGGCCTTTTCCAAGAAGGCTCCTTCCCCTCTAGCTTCCTGAAGCTCCTCCGTGTTGCAACCTCTGGTTTTACCTGTGGGGAGAATCCTGGGTGTGGATCTGCCTTTTTCCCTGCTTAGGCAGTTGGAAGGCTTTAGTACGTTTGTATAGTTAGCCGAACATTCTTTTCCTTTGGTTTGTTCCAAGGTGGTTTCCACCCTGCAGCTCCTTCAGCCTCGTTTGGGATTTTTGCTCCTTCCTGGAGTCTCCTTAGGCTTGGGGTTTGTGGTCTCTTCCAAGCACGACTATGGGTTACATTGGATGTTGCTGATGCCATGGTTGAGAGACAAAAAACTTTATTTAAATCAGGAAGCACTCTGTATTCCGGATTTCTTGGTAGCATGCGGCTGTTAGGGCTTGAGGTTTTTCACAGGAGTTTCTCTATGGTGTCTTGTCTGGTTTGTTTCTTTCAGACTTTCTTTGTCTGAAAAAGCTTCTAAGTCTAGGGAGAAAGATGCAAAGAATCCTAAAGAACCAGCTGAACAATCTGCTCCAGTGCCATTTACCTCTCAGCTAGACACCCTGGTATCTGTCCTGAAGACAGCGGTGGTGCAAAGGGTCAAGGAAAGCTCTGAAGCCTGATGTTTATATGAGGCAACTGGCGGCTGTATCTTAGCAGAGTCCAAATATTCTGAAGGGGAGATTTTTAGATGATTCTGGCTCAACCTCATATATTAAATAAGAAGAGGAGGAAGAAGATTTTCAGATTTTGATCTGGCCTTTAATAGAGGCTCTTATTAAGGCTGTAAGAAATAGCTTATCTCTGTCTATGGAAGAATCAAAACCTTCTGTGGCAGACAGACTTTCCATTGGTTAAAAAGACTTTCCCAGTACATCACTCCATCTCAGAGATTATTTCCTCTGATTGGAAGAAAACGGGGGAAAAAAGCTGGTAACCTCTGGAAAGTTTCTAAAATAGTATCCCTTTGAGGAGGCTGTAGCAAAAAATTGGGATGTAGATGCGGCATTCGTAAGACTTGCCATAGTACGACCCTGCTGGTTGATGATGCGCCGGTTATCAAAGAACCTATGGAATGTAGAATAGAGTTCAATTTGAAAAAAGCCTTTGTAGCTTCGGGTGGCATTTAGACCTTCAGTATCGTTAACTTCATTGTCCAGGGCTATGAAGCTGTGGGCATCAGAAATGAAGGTGGCAATGGACTACAATACAAAGAGGGCAAAGTTAAAGGAGGTGGTGGCCAATATTAAAGGTGGTAATGATTTCTTTGCAGAAGCATCTATCCATTTGGTACATTTTATGGCTAGGTCGATGGCCCTTTCTGTGGTAGCCTATAGAGCGTTATGGTTAAGACCATGGTCCGCGGATTCGATGTCAAAAACTAATCTTTGCCAAGTCCCCTTTGAAAGGAAACCGGGTCTTGGGAGAAAAACTTAATGAGACGATCAACAAAGCCTCCGGCTTTGAAAGAGTCTGTTTGTGCTTCAAGACAGGAAGGCAAAAAGGGGATGCATCAAATATCAACCAAAAATAAGTTCTTTAGATCTGCAAAAGCTTACAGACCAGGTAAAGAATCATTTAGGCAGTCAACATGCAAGACAAGAAAGCATTTTCAAGGCAGAAAAGATCTTATCTTGGCAGCACGTTCCTTTTGGTAATAGGGATACGCGGATCCAGGTGCCAGTAGGTGGAAGGTTCACCCTTTTTTACAGCACTTGGATCAAGAATATTACAGACAGCTGGGCTCTCTGTTATAAAAAATGGTTTCAAAATTAATTTTCATTATTTTCCAAGAAAAGATTATTTTGTCAGAACCATGATTCCCTTGACAGAGGAAGCTTGTTCAGTAATTACCTCTTATATAACACAATTAAGGACTTCAAAGGCAATAGAACCTTTTCCCCTAGAAAGAAGAAAAAAAGGATTCTAATTAAAACTGTTCTTGGTGACAAAGGCATCAGGAGTGCTAAGGCCAGTGCTAGATCTCCGTTGTCTGAACATGTATGTTTTTAAAAGAAAAGTTCAAAATGGAAACACTGCAATCAATTATAAAAGTTATTGGCAGAGGGTCTTCGCTAACAAATATAGATTTAAAAGATGCCTACTTCCATGTACCAACTAAAACTACCATAGAATTACCATAATGCAACACTCAACATATTTGGATAATGTATAAAAATCCTTAATTGTAACATCAGGGATATCAACATTAAAAACATTTATAAAACAACTCATCCTACATAAACCCTTAGTATATATATCTCAATAAATACTTAATATATGCAGTCTGAGTCTAGGTATACCTATGCATCAGTCCCCCGTCCAGTCATGTATCCAGTCCACTTAAGGTAAGTATAAGGTCCAGCAATAAGGTGGAGAGCTAGGTGCACTGCATGTAGGTGAGAGACAAAAGGGCAGCCAGGTATGGCGCGTTTCGCTCCACACAACGTATCAGGAGCTTCCTCAAGGAAGCATATATTAAGTATTTATTGAGATATTTATATATATATATATATATATATATATATATATATATATATATATATATATACTAAGGATTTATGTAGGATCTGGAGGAGGAGTTAACCCGTTTGGTGAATGCTGCCATTTATCATGACTGGGAAACCAAAATCACGGTGAGTGATATTTTGATTCCTAGTTTTCATTGCACAAGAAGGAGGGTAGGCTGGTTACTTGATCTTACTCACCCTGCTAAATTAACCTAGTAGGATTGATGGTTCTTGCTCCTAGCTCCCAGATTTTAGTGACTTTGAATTGCTAGATATTGTACAGGAAAAGTAAGTTACATTTTCTGTTTCTAGGCAGTATAACACATTAATCCTGTAGATCTTAAACTGAACTATAAGTTTAAGCAATGAGATATTGTGTGAGATTGTAACCCTCACACACACGCACACATGTCAAATCTGTAACCTAATCATCTTTTTATTTTTTTTAGGTTGTCACATGCTTTGGAATCTCAGTAATGCTTCATCGCTATGTGGGTTTCTCAGTGGTGGCACTGTTGGTGGAAATTAACTCAATTTTCCTTCATCTACGCCAAATCTTACTCATGGCCAACCTACTAAAGACCACCTTCTACCGACTAAACAGCCTTCTTAATCTAGGCACATATGTTATATTTAGAATCAGTACTTTGGCCTGGATGACTAGGTGGCTGGTGATAAACAGAGACAACATACCACTACTTACTTACACTATTGGAAGTGTGGGAATGGCAATTATGACCGTAATGAACATTGTCCTTTTTTATCGTCTGCTACGCAGTGACTTTCTCAAGTCTACCCGGGATCCTCAATGTGAGAAAGACAAATAAGATTGGCAAGCTTCCCTTTTCCCCCCTCTAATGGTCCAACTGGGGCTGAAGATAAAGCTTAGCTGCCAAAAGGCCAGATATGAATCTTAATCAATGAAATACAAGCTGAACCTTCCTCATAGTAAACCCAAATACAAAGCTTTCCTCACACAAATATCTTGTTACCTTATGCAGACCTGCCTTTATCTGTACTCATTGAAGGCTTTTCATTTGCAAGAATTGTTTGGGCCTATTTCTCTGCATTGAAATGTCCAAGTTAAAATTGTTATAATGACGTGTATAATATCCAAGCGTAAAGCAAATTGCTGTGATGAATTAGACTAAATTGAGATTATTAATTAAACTAAAAATTTATCTGTGCAATTCTCATCATGCACAATTAAAATAAACATGTATGTCCTAAATGTAGATTCTGGGAGTTCCCCATCCTTCCTGAATAAATCCAAGGATGTTGGCAGTTATGTTGGTGAACAGTGATCACATTTCAGGCCTGAAAACTATACTTATGAATTTGACAGCAGCAAAATATACTCTTAAAGGGTATGTTCACCCCTCAAGTGAAAAATTGTATTTAGGTAAATCAACCCCAAAAACAATGTTTTATTAACTGTCTTTTTCATGACTGACATTAACTGGTAACTGGAAGAACCAGGAAGCACAATTAGGGGTACCGGACACTGGGCAGCATTTTAGTTTATACTTACCGTATATACTTGAGGTTTTAGGCTATAAACCTCAACTTATACTCTGGTCACTCACCTGTGTAATCCTGTAATACAGCTGCCACTCACTTCCGCATTCACTCTTCTGGCCGCTGACGCCACTACTCGCCGCCGGTCTCACTTCCTGTATTAGTGACATCAAGTGCCAGAACAGTGGATGCGAAGCCAGATTGCTGGATTCACAAGTCCTCCTCGACTGAACTGGGGGGGAGTGCAGTGCTTGCCACTGCAGATGTTTGGAAACTACAACTAGCAGCAACTAAAGCATGCTGGGAGTTGTAGTTTCCAAACATCTGGAGTGGCAAGGGATTGGGGGTTACTGTGTGAGATTACTCACTAATGCTTTAAAACAATACAGAATCAGGAGCAATGTTCCCTGTAATTGGAAATTGTATGTGTGCAGAGATATAAATTTTCTGTGCGCATACAAAATTAAATTGTGTGCGCTACATACCACAGCACTTATTTTCCAGCAGATTTTTGTGTGCGCACCACCTTAAAGGGAACACTGATCAGGAGGATGGTAGCTATTGTTAATGATTGCCTTCTGATTCTGTATTGTTTTGAGGCTTTAGTTGCCCTTAAAATGGACAGCAGAATTCCCATACCATAGTCCCATACAGTAATAGCCATACTAGATTTGGCTATTACTATATAGGATCAGTTTTTCTTAATTTCTCGGGTAAAAATAGGTACCTTGGTTTATACTTGGGTCGACTTATATTCTAGTATATACGGTAAATATCAGGTTTCTAAATATGTGCAGTTTGGGGGTGATTTGCCTATGTACAGTTATTCATTTGATGGGTGGACTTGCCCTTCAAACTTTAATGCGGTATGATTACTAATACATATACCTATATTGCCATTAATCTAGAGAGTTCTTCAATGGGAATCCTTCCAAACAATTGTTTTCTTTTTTTAGTGAATCCCTAAAATACAATATTAAGCTTATCACACTATAGAAGGGATCAAATGGAAGTTTCCATAAAAAAGCATTTAGGGCTAGGCCCTGCTAAGCACAAAATGTTCAGACTGCATCTGCTTTGCGCATTGCATGGACACTTCAAATACATGGTAATAGAGGTGTCCACACCCAACTATCTGTGTTACGCTGCATTTTGACAATGCATGTGATGAACTTTTTTGGTGCAGATCACACGCGTTGTCATTCAACTTAATTTAAATGAAAAATGGAAGTAAGTGTGCTAACACAGGAAATTGTACATCCTAATGCTACAGTGGGGCCTTACCCCAACTGAAAATTTAAATATCTTGATATGTACACAACATGTTCTGCCTGTATCTTTTAGGACAATTAGAAATTGTTTGTCTATAAAAATCCTCAGAGCATCATTTTGCTTATTCCATAAAATATTCTTGCATTTACATAAATCATATATGCAGGAAATGAATATTCTATGTTCAAAATTCTTTATAACCCCTTTAAATGATAATTGTTAAAAGTAACAAATGTCAAAACTGTCTTGTCAAATTAAAAAGGAATGACTGAGTTACATTAACCCCCCTCCTATTTCCTGTGCCCAGGGTGAGTACCTTAATACTAGGTTCTTACCTGTGGGAGTAAAGCAGATATCTAAACCTTACCTCATAGATTTTTTCTTTTTTAGACAAACTATCTCTAATTGTCATAAATAGTCCTTAATTACAATTCAAGTTAAACAAATTTATACCACAGGTTCCCATTAAAAAATGTTTTTACATTTCTGGCAAAGAAATTTTATATTTAATAATTTCCCAAATACAAATTTAATGGATGGTCCAGTTTTGCAGAATTTTTCTAGCACTGTTTGTATAACATTTCTACCTCATCAGTAATGGTGCTATAACTCTAAAATTTCTTTAATAAAACCCCTGTACTAGTGGTTCCCACTAACATGTAAGCCAGGGATGAACAAACTATTTTGGACTTTTTAGGAGCCAGTCACACAAATTCTAGGCTCAAATCTACCTTCAGTTTAGGAGTCTCTGCCTCCATGACCTGTTAATTGTTTTTAGGTTTGAGATTTCACTGCAGTCACCTGATTTCAATGAAGCATGTGCAGCTTTTAGGCAAATGTATCAACCACACATGCCTGAAAATTGGGTGACTGCAATAACAGTTCGGGCAAGAAATACTGGACAATTTACAGTCTTCTGGAGCAGAAGAAAGGTATTTTAACAGTGGTGAACAGATCATTTACAAAGTTACGGAGGCCACACACTTAGCAATCTTTTTGTATGATATTCATTTTCATATAATAATAGATTTGTGTATGAAGTCCAGGGACCAAATAGGACCAAAAAACGATTCTTCAGCAATGTCCAACATGCTAGAATTATCTGACTGGTTATCCAATAATATATTTATGTGTATAGCCTCATTTAGACACCAGGTGAAATGTCCAATTGCATGGTCTCCCTTGCTCCTAGCATTAGTATGTGCAGCCTTGAGATAAGCTACACCATTAACCCATTTTTATTTACTGTATCTATGTATATACAAATATTTAAATGTATATTTTGTCTGTACTTATATGTCTACCTCATGTTCCAAAACCAAACCTCTATGAATGAACTGGTATCTTTATCTGGTATTTGCAATTTCATTTGAGGATTATTGTAATTTTGTAATTCTAGATCTTAATGCCTGGTATATACTAATATCTTGCTCAATTAACTGGCCAGCCTGATATTTTGGAAGGCTGGATTGCTGTGATCACCCTCAACTTACAGACACAATTTACCCTTCCCAATTGATTTTAGGCAAAACGAGACGGAACGATCGAACATGTAGGTAAATTATGTCCAAAATAAGGTAGATTAACTGCAACTGAATTTAACTGACACAGATCAGGTAAATTTAGATGATTTGATAATGAAGCTGTTATCTCCCCATGTATACCAGGCCTAAAGCAAATGTGTGGCATTTGGGATTTGACATAGTGACATTGAAACAATGTATTGAAAACAATTACTGCACTGATTAGAAACAATAAATATTTACATTTAAAAAATTTTTTTATTGATTTGTGAGTCGAGTGGTGTTTTAAAAGAATTTCCACGTGTGTTTTACATTCTGTGTGTTTGTGAGTATATAAATTTCTTTATTTGCTAAATGAGCTTTTTCTGTTGCAGGTAGTAGAAGTTGCTACTAGGAAAATATAATTTGTTGAATGTGGTAAAATCTACTAACCCTAAGCTCATTATAGAGATGAAAGTAATCTTCGGGAATAGTGATCAAGATGTTTTGTTATTTTAATAGAAACTGTGATCTCCAAACAAGTTAGGGTTAAATAAAAACCTGCAGTCTTTCCTTTTAAAGGGCAATTATACCCTACAAAGTACCCCCTCTGCAGTTAATAGTACCCAGGGTGAGGACCTAAACCTGGGACTTACCTTATTACCTAGAACGAGCCCTGTAAAGTCGGCTTCATAGTTCCAGACTATGGTAGGGCTTATCATTGGGAAGACACACTCTGCAAGGAGTGCATCTTCCCATTGGCTGCATACAAGAAAGTGTCTGGAGCTGGCTTTCAGAAACCAGTTTGAGAGGCTTTGTTCTGAACATCAAAGGGTGAGGACCTAGCATTTTTGGTCCTCCCCCGGGTACTATTAAAGGGGGGGCAGGGACAGTAATTGCCCTTTAAAAGGAACCCTGTACCACAGAAATGATATTGAAGTTCAAACCTCCTGCTTCTCTTAGGAAAGACGGTAAACGCACAGTTGGGAGGGGGGGTAGCTATTAATGCAGGGTGAGATTGGTCACATGGCTACAAAATGCTGAAAGCAGGAAATGTTTAGGAAGCTATATTGCTAAATGTTAGAATGAATATCCTCACTAACCAAACCGGGCCCCAGTTAGAGACCCTTACACCACCTGGGGAAAGAATTACACCACACACGAGATGTAGCAGAACTCTAATTCGGTTTTATTATTTGGATACACAAGATTATAACAAAGAAAGAAACAAGATGATAAAACATTCATTGGAAAGAAAGTTAGGCACAAAACAGGAGGGGAAAAAGACCTTGAATATGCTGGGAAGACAAAATGTTATGATTACTAGGAAATCAGTGAGAACACTGAGAAAACAAATTGGATGCCATATGGTAAATATAATACAACCTGCAAAAAGATGAGAAAGTATAGTATGTGATACTCTTTATAAAAAGTAAATAGACTGGGGCAATGTGTTCTTAGGTACAGTTATTTAACAGAAGTGGACTGCTTTTAAAAGGGTATTATATTGTTACACTTTATATATATACCCATGGTTACACTTTCAATTTATACCCTTGGAAATGTTAAAAAAAACAAAAAAACGGTCCACAATTATGTGACTTAATTTTCAGGTAAATAGGGAAATGGAAAGAAAATGTGGATGGAGAAACAAAGCAAGACCAACTCAAATGTTTTTTAGTAAATCAATAGTAAAAAGATGTGGATGTAGAATGTGGGACCATTACTTACCAAATATATAGCCTAAAAATAGCCTAAAAATCGAACCTCGACTTATACTCGGGTTACTCACCTGTGTAATCCAGCTGCCGCTCGCTTCCGCATCCACTCTTCTGGCTGCGGATATCACTACACAGCTCCGGTCTCACACAGGCAAGTGCTTGCCACTGCAGATGTTTGGAACTTATACTTATAATACAGAATCATGAGGATGGTATAGTTAAAGATTGCCTTCTGATTCTGTATTGTTTTGCTTTAGTTTCCCAAAAATTGTATTTGTTTCTTCTCATCTTCCTAGTCCTGTGGATTTCTGGTGCAAAACAGCCTTCATATGGAGATATAAATGTACTTACTGTAAAGAAATCTCCTTTAAGCGACGTTGGTATTGTTCTTGTGTGCACAGGGGGTACAGTGGCGTAACTAGGAATCACTGCCCCCCCCCCAGCAAAACTATGATGGGGCCGCTATCCATGCTTCATCCACAGTGGTTTTCTGGGAGGAGGCTATATCTGTCTCGGGAAAAATAAGATGTCCAACCTGCGGTCACTCCCCTGATAGTTATGCCCCTGCAGCTGTAATATCAGGACCACAAACTGCTTATAATGAACAGATCACATTTAAAGGGTATGTCAAACTAAAATTTATCCCAATCAATATTGCAGCAGAAAAACACAACGTTTTGGCTTGCAGGCCTTTGTCAAGTGTTACAGTTTCAGGGAATCCCACTCCTTAGGCTGGGTACACACCAGCCGATATTTTCGGCCGATTCACTGCACTTTTGGTCGGTCTGCCGAAAATATCGGCTGGTGTGGGGCGGCCGGCCATGAACGACATTCGGACGCGTCAGAAAATTACGTTCGATCGTGCGGTTCCCTATGGAACCGCACAAGTTAAAAAAAAAAACGATCTTAAAAAAGCAGTGGGAAAACCCTTAAAAAAGCGAAATCGCTGATCGTATTACATTAAATGCTGTAAAATATTGTAACACCCCACTGGGTACTTATTAGTGTTGAGAAACATTTCACAATGTACTGACACCTTCCATGGACTCATTGGCAGGCTAGAAAAATGGCCGCTTATGCATTTTCACCACCTCAGACTTGGAGAATATGAATGGCTGAACTTCATGCAATAAAACACTTTTCGCCATTTTATATAGAAAAGTAGTGGTAATGACTTTTTGCCACTGGTTATCACTGCTTTATAAATTGTGGAAAGTCCAAATTTGGTGAAAAGGTGGCAACATCGGACACGAAAAATGTATTTAAAAGTCTTTATAAATATGGCTCTTAGTATTCCATGCGCATGCGCAAATGCGATGTGCATGCAGAGTCCGTTGGGGCCTGTCCGACTATGCGTCGGAGGAGCGAGCAATCCGGTAAGTACCTTGTGTTACTAAATAAAGGGGGTGTACACATTTGTACATTTAAAATATGGTTACTAATGCATCTAATAATGTGCTGAAAATATTGGGTGCAGGTAAGGGGGACAATTGACCAGTTTTTTGTTTCAAGGGTGGACTTAAAGGGTATGTCCACCTTAAAAATTTTTTACTGCATTGTAGGCATCCTAACCACATGGATTAAATTGTAAAAAAAAGTGCCAGATTTCTTACTTACCAGCCTTCTTTCCTGCAGCCATGGTCTCTAATGATACTTCTGGGAATGGATTATCATTGGGACCTGGACTGGCAGCCATGTCTTTGATTGGCTGTCGTTGCTGGATATTAAGAAAACCAAAGGAACATGGTCTGGTAAATACATTTCCTATAAAAAAAAATTTTTTCAATATAAACCATGTGCTTAGGGTTGAGAGAAGCTACCTACACTACAGCAAAGAATTTATTTTCAGACAATAAAGTACAGAGACTAGGGATCCAGAGAGTGGGAGGGGGAAATGGCTCCCCTGTGCATGCCAGAGTCCTCCAGGAGGACAGGGAAGAGGAAGATACCTTTTCACACACAGGAAGGTTCCTACTATACATTGGGGCCAACAGTGGGTTACATTTTAGCTTTGAGGGTAGATATGCCCCTTAAAGGGACTGTCCACCCCTCTTTTGAAAAATGAATATGTGGTAGATAAGCCCCCAAAACCTAGACATCGTTTAAGTCTCAACCTTTAATTCGGCTCCCACACAGAGATAGTATACTTACATCCTCCTCCTCGCTCCACCGCCGCGGCTCTGCACTTCCGGGTAAGGCAGTCAGTGTCGGCCGTGACTGTGACGTCACGGCCAATCACTGACTGCCATTCCAGGACCAGTCTCCACTGCGGCTGCTCGGGAACAGAAAAAGAACAGAGCAGCCACAGTGGAGACTGGGAGAAGAACCCGGAAGCAGCGGTGGAGCGAGGAGGATGTAAGTATAATATCTCAGTGTGGGAGCGGAATTAAAGGTTGAGAATTAAACGATGTCTAGGTTTTGGGGGCTTATCTACCACATATTCATTTTTCAAAAGAGGGGTGGACAGTCCCTTTAAATTTTTCATCCAAAAAAGTGCATTGTTGCACCTCTCCCTAAATATTTTATAAATATTCCACTATATTTGTAATCCATACATGATATATAGAGGTCAGAGATTAGCAGGGAGATGTAATATGTGGGGTTCGAGGGTAAAATGTTGGGTTAGCATGGGATTAACTCCATTTTTCCAGGGCCTGCGCAGTTTTTTTATTAATAGCACAGACGCCCGATGCAATACAAATAAAATTTGTTTTTGTGCTACCTAGTAGCATGAAAACCAACTTTGTTTAAATGGCGGTGTTACCTTCCATGCTCCTTACCTGCCTGGTTCTCACAATGCAGCATGGAAGTAAATCTCTACATGTTTTAGTATTGACATGGGAATGAAGGATTCAATGTGGATCTGTACCTTAAAAATGTTTTTTTTAAATTTGAGCAAAATACATTCAGGGAGATTCAATAAAAGTTCTTATCGTTTAAAATGGTGCTAATTTTGCCCCAACCATTTAGATCTTATTTAACATTTGAAAGCTAACATCTGATTGGTTGGGGCAAAATTAGCACCATTTTAAACAATAAGATCTTTTATTGAATAACCCTGATTGTTAGCTATATTGTCCAAATTGTATATATTTACCCCACTGAACTGCTGTTTCAAATTCCGTAAACCACTTGTTTTATAAATTGCCATTTTGGCAAATGATTCTACTGTGAAGAGTTTGTTTGCCAGAGGTTTAAAATATTGTCGCCTGATGCAATAAAAGTTGCAAAAGTATGCTAGTGATATGAGTTTGCAGAAACCAATTAGATGTAAGCTTTTGGGTAAAGTACCGTATATACTCGAGTATAAATCGAAAATTTTTAAGGCTGTAAAATCAGCCTGAAAACTTACTCTGTTTATACTCGAGTCAGTGCTTACCTTACCAATCCGGAAGCCGCATGCTCATTAACTGTACTGGCACGCCGGCTAACGTCACTGCCCGCCGCCGATTAGTGACGTCAGCCGGCGCGCCAGTACAGACAGTACAGGGAATGAGGGCGCGGCTGTCAGATCGCTTAAGTGATTCACACGACTGGACAGTAAATATTGAAGGATACTCCTTATTTAGACATGACCGAGTTAATAAGAAAGGAGGAGGAGTATGTATGTATGTTAAACAGGGTGGAACTGTGTACAGGAAGCAAGAAGGTAGGTAAATTAATTGTTGGAGTATGTTATAAGCCGCCAAATGCAGAGGAAGAGGTGGAAATGAATCTCCATATGCAGTTGGCGAAGGCTGCTGGTATGGGGCATGTTCTGGTCATGGGGGATTTTAACTACCCTGACATAGATTGGAGTAAGGGAACTGCCAGCACCTCTAAAGGTATAAAGTTCTTAAATTTCCTATATGAGCATTTTCTTTCACAGATGGTAGAAGTTCCTACTAGACAGAATGCGTTGTTGGATCTGGTGATATCTAATAACCCTGAGCTCATTATGGAGATGAAGGTAATGGGAAGCTTAGGGAATAGTGACCACCATGATATAGTGTCATTTAATATAGGTTGCAAAGAACTAAAGTGCACTGGCTTAACAAAAACTTTTAACTTTAGGAAAGCTAATTTTATGCTTTTAAAGGAATCGCTCCTGCTCATAGACTGGGGGGAACTGTTTCTAGGTAAAGAAACTGAGCAGATGTGGACCACTTTTAAAGGGATATTAAACTATTACATTTCCAAATCGGTACCTTTAGGTAACAAGTGTAAAAAAATTAGGTCCAGTCCTGCATGGCTTAATGCTCAGGTAAAAAGGAAATGGAAAAAAAGAAAAGGGCTTTTAAAATTTTGAAAACAGAAGGCACAGAACAGGCTTACAGGGAGTACAAAAGCTGTAATAAAGAGTGCAAGAAAGCAATTAAACTAGCTAAAATAGAAAATGAAATACGGATTGCCGAACAAAGCAAGTCCAACCCCAAAATGTTTTTTAAGTATATAAATGGTAAAAAGATGAGGACTGAGAATGTGGGACCATTAAATAATGGAGCTGAGGTGGTTGTAGAGGATGCCAAAAAGGCTAATCTGCTAAACCGTTTTTTTACATCGGTTTTTACTGTTGAGAATCCTTGTCCTTACAGTAGGGATTGTAGCAATATGCAGGGAAGAAATTAAGAGTTTTCACATTGGATAACAGAGGATATGGTACGGAAACAATCATTAGACAAAGTTAATATCAATAAAGCGCCAGGACAGATGGATTGCATCCTAGGATTTTAAAAGAGCTTAGTTCAGTTCTAGCTAGACCATGTTTCTCATATTTTCAGATCGCTTTTGTTGGGGATGTGCCGTGGATTGGAAAAAAGCCAATGTAATACCAATATTCAAAAAGGTAGTCGTTCACAGCCTGGTAACTATAGACTGTAAGCCTAATATCAGTGGTAGGGAAGGTGATGGAAACTTTGTTAAGGGATCATATCCTTGACTTTGTCTCCAGAGATCATCTTATTAGTAGTAGTCAGCATGGATTTATGAGAAATAGATCATGCCAGACAAATTTAATTGGTTTTTATGAAGAAGTGAGTAAGAAGTTGGACTCAGGCACAGCAGTGGATGTGGTATATTGGATTTTGCAAAAGCTTTTGATACTGTGCCACATAGGCGACTAATGTATAAA